>JAQMYJ010000004.1:7639899-7651880 GCA_030014305.1 Clarias laeviceps | reverse complement strand
CAGATGATATCATCGCTGGGTGCTGAGGCAGTAGAGAGAGCAGAAGCGATCACCCGACAGGCTGATGTCATCGCTGCTCTCACTTTAGAGACCCTGAAGGGAACCAACAAAGCCTTTGACACTGGTGAGGGTAAAAAAATTATCAATCACAATCATTTCTCCAGTATTCAAGTATCTAAAGTAGACTTTTGACCTGCATGCTCTACAGTTTAAAAATCTATTTTCTGCTCTTAAATTTTTTTTTTTTATAAAAATCTGTTTTTTATAACATACATACATCACATGCATGTGTCCAATTGATTCTATTTCTACTGTAAGTACAAGATGAATTAAAACCCCCAAGGCATTTAAGAGACCCCCCTCAAATCTAAATGCTTTTACCATAGTACTACGTATATGTCGTTGGTCGCACACAACCTGGTACAGGTTTTACGCCGGACGCCTTTCCTGACACAATCCTTCCATTTTATCCGGTCAATGGACCAGAAATCGAAGCAACTTCCACTGCGCCACCAAAGCCTGTAGTACTACATACATAACACACACTAAAATTCAAATGAGAACATAATATTGAATCATAATATTGTATTTCAATGACAAAATTACAACTGTGCATCTTGTCCTGCATCAGATGTCCATGCCGTGCGGCCTCACCCGGGCCAGATTTTAGTCGCCCAGAGACTTCGCTCTCTGCTTCATTCTGATCTCTTTCCATCAGAAATCACAGGTACAAACACTGAGACACAAGTGTTTTCTAAGTTGAAAAATCACCTTGCTTTTAAAAACCTCATTCAGCAATGATCAAACCCCCTACGTGCCAGGTCAGGTGTATTTGGGAGCAGGGTCCACCTGGCTGCAGTGGAACTTTGTTTCTTAGAGCGAGAACAACGCTGAGTCATATCTCCTTTATAAATGAACAGCTGCTGATTAAGCATATTTATACACATAACTGATGGGCAACAATAGTGCCAGGCATACGGCAAGATATTAAAAAGACCTTTGTTTGTACAAAAATTAAGTTCTTTTCAGAGGTACAAAGGTTAGACATGTTTAAAGATGTAGAAATTATGTTATTTATGTAAAGCCATATGACAAAAAATGACAAAGTAAAAGAGTTTTTGAAAATCATTAATTCATGTTCAGTATTTGGTCCTGTACTGTACAACAAAAATGATAGAATCACCACTCTTTGACCTCGGTCGAATAGATGATTAGACGATGCTCAGTCAGGCTTTTTTTTTTTTTTTTTTACTTTTTACCAAATAAACAAATTGAAGATATGGAACAAAACAGTTTTGTTTAAAAGCTAAACATTTTGGTTTTGGGAAACATCTCTCTCTAGCTAATTAAATGAAAATTTGTAATAATTTAATATCATTAATTATAATTAAAAAAATTTTTTACATAAAGTAAAAAAAAATAGGAATCACAATGTTGAGAAGAAATTATATAATCATCATCATCATCAACAACAATAATAACAACACAATCACAATTAGTGCTTTATCACTTCACCATGGACTTCACTAATGAAAAACATTATACTCCATCAATCTGGTCTCAACTTTTTCCAAGAGCCATTAACAGATCAATATGGAGCCTTGTCATAAACCCATAGCCTAAATACCTGGGGAAATTTCCTTGGTCTCCTCAGGCAGTCATCTTTATATCTTTCATTAAAACACCAGACAAATGTCCAGCAACATATCCTTGGCCACAGCAGATTTACAGTACCAGACAAAATTTGGACACAAGTTTATTTTCTACATTCAAATACAATACTGGATTTTTTTCAATATTATAAAATGACACATATGGCATTAGATAATTAAGCACCACCACCACAGTCAGTTGTTATTTTAATACACAAAATTTTCTTCTGTAAAGCTGATCAAAGCTATGAGCTGAGTCATGAACCTGTCATTGTGTTGGCATAACAGAGGACAGCCTTGCTCCCTTAATAATTCAGAATGACTTAGAAGCAGTTATTAAGGGGACAAAGTGTTGTTTAAGATGACATAATGTTATTAGGTGTGTTTTCGTGACTGGTTTTGAATGTGGGTTTTGTGAATGTGGGAGGTTTCTCCCCTCTTTCAAGTATTGTGGACCGTTACAGTACTGGACTGTACTAGCCTACTTTTGCCTTTGTTTATAACTTCCTTGTTTGATTTATATTTTCACTAAATTTAAGACAGCTGACTGGGTTAAAAAACAAATCTATATCTTTTGCCATGTTTCCTTTTAAAAAGTAAAGTACAACAGATTGTTAAGGTCTGTAATCATTCGCTTTTAATTAAAAACTGACTAAGTTGACTAAGCAGACTAGTGCCAGTATTCATTTTGGAAATACAAATTATTTTTCCCCAACATTTGAACGATTCCAAAATTCAATGTTTCCATTTTTTTCTGGAGAAAAATATGCCATTAAATAAAATAATTTATTTCAATTTGCTTAAGTTATGCTTCACAAAGCCAAAATCTTCAGCTATTAAAACAAAGAATTTCATGTCATATTTCAAATTAAAATTTTATTTGCCACATACTGTAGATAGCCATATACAGTATGATTTAAAGTTATACAGAATACATTACAGCGGAGTGCGGTAAATGTGCAACGTGATGGGTAGTGTGTTACATCCTGACTTGGTGTGTTAGTAGGAATGTAGGAAGAGTGTTTATTGTGTGATAGATCAGAAAACAGATCATTTTTGTGATTTATTAATTTGCTACAAAGCAAAAACTCTGGATAAATACGGTATACTCATACATTTTAAGCTGCTTTGGCATCAGCTTCAGATTCTCAATATTTGAGCCTCACCAAAAGATTTTGTTTTTCTATACCTTTAAGATGAAAAGTCCTATAAAGGTGTTCAAGATGCATATACCCTGCGATGCTGCCCTCAGGTATGCATGCAAACATTTATAAATGATCCATATTCAGATCTTCTCATATAAACTGACATGCTTCTTTTCCTATCAATTCCAAAGGTGCATGGAGTAGCCAATGACACAATTGCTTTTGTGAAGAATATTCTTAACACTGAGCTCAACAGTGCCACGGATAATCCTGTATCCTCTTTGATCATCTTATATTTTCAAGAACCAGAAGTACTCATACAGTAGATAAGCAATGTAACACACTGTGATTATTTTATTGATCTTCCTTTTATTAAGTCATGTACATTTTATAAAATAGCCAGATGATGATATTGACATGTGGTTGAATGCTTTGAGTAGCCTCCAGAAATTGGATGTTGTATTTAAAATTCTATAATACAATGCTACAAAGGTACTTAACCTCCTGTCCATCAGCTGGTTTTCCCAGAGCGAGGGATCACTATATCAGGAGGAAATTTCCATGGAGAATATCCTGCTAAGGTACACTATATTTAGTGACTTTTAGTATTCAGTATTGGATGGATTTAATTGTTTGAGTTTAGTGTTAGACTGTATGGGAGTTTTAGCTCTTATATAAACATGCCTAAACATTAATAATGGTGTAGTGGTTAGCATTGTCGCTTTGCACCTCCCGGATCTGGGGTCGTTTTCCACCTCGGGGTCTGTGTGCATGGAGTTTGCATGTTCTCCCCATGCTTGGTGGGTTCTCTCCGGGTACTCCATTTTCCTCCAACAGTCCAAAGATATGCAGATTAGGCTAACTGGCGTTCTCAGTAGTGTGTGAATGTTGACTGGGGGTTCTATGTTGTGTCCTATGTTGTGAAAATGGGAATAAATACAATGGTCACCACTGGCCTCCATGGTCCCTAGTTGCACTAAAGAGGTGAATGGGATGAAGGGAAACATTGTCATTTTGTCAATGACTTTGTCAAAGTGACGGGTAGGGAGGTTGAATTGTAACACACTTGGCTAATTTCTATGACACACTAGGTTTTACATTACTTTCTATCCCTATAAGTTTGGTTACATGCTCTTTCTTTTTGTTGAAAATAAGTTCCCTGTAATTTGTAATATGTTATCATATTTTTAATTGTAATAGATGTAGCGCTACAATGGACCAAATCCTAATTCTTATCTGCTCTCTTCCTAAGGCTCTGGACTTCCTGGCTATAGGAGTGCATGAGCTGGCGAGTATTAGTGAGCGACGCATCGAGAGGCTCTGTAATCCCTCACTCAGTAATCTCCCAGCCTTCCTGGTGGAAGAAGGAGGTTTAAACACAGGCTTCATGGTGGTTCATTGTACTGCTGCTGCCCTTGGTGATAATATACTCTGCACAATTACAAGTGTTCAGATAAAAATGATTCACAGTGTAAAAACACTGTTTTTTTTTTTTTTTTTTATCTTTAGTATCAGAGAACAAGGTGCTGTGTCACCCGGCCTCTGTGGACTCTCTGTCCACTAGTGCAGCTACAGAGGACCATGTCTCTATGGGGGGCTGGGCAGCCAGAAAGGCCCTGAAGGTGGTCGAGCATGTGGAGCACGGTACAGCCCTAACACTGCCAACCAAACATAATGGGAAAGGGGGCATTTCAGGATAAGCTTCTCTTTCATTAACTTTCTATTTCTGTCTACAGTCCTTGCCATAGAGTTACTCGCTGCCTGCCAGGCTCTGGAGTTCCACCGACCTTTAAAGACTACGGCACCTCTGGAGAAGGTCTATCAGCTTGTGCGCTCTGTAGTCAGGTGATCACCAAACCTAAGCCTGGTTAATATGTCCAGTATGCCAGCATACAATTTAAATATCTGTTCAGTTTTTTAAGACTTTGTCTTCATCAAATCAGTCAAGTGCTCAGATCTGTGTTTACATTTGAACTTCCTGATACAAAGATGCAATCAGAAAGGACAAATGTGTTGCATCCTGTATGATGATGTCAGTGCTGTTTTTAGCTTCTGATGTCACTCTAAGTCTGTACAAACTGTGAACTTCCCATTAGACCTTGGGACAAAGACCGCGCCATGTACTGTGATATCGAAGCAGCTCATCACCTCCTCCTAGAGGAAAAGGTTCGTCATTTCCCGCCCAAAAAGCGGTCTTAATAAAATCAGCTTCCCAAGTCTGGTCATGGAGGTCCCCCTGCCCTTCACATAGTACTGTTTTATCACCTCTCAACAGACTGAATTAGTGAATCAGCTAATTAACAGTTTTTTTAGGTGAGTAGGTGAGATAGGGCAGAGAAAACATCAAAGTACAAAAATGTACTACACAATGGCTCATCTGGGACCAGGGTTGGGAACCTGTTGTCTAAAGACTTCAACAGTGTTTTTATTTAACAGTGGTGCACACATGTGCACTATGTTTGTGGACAGCCAAGATGATAACAATGATGATGTGTTTACTCTAGGTGTGGAAGGCAGTGTCACCATTCATGGACCAGTACGAGAAGACTGACCACTAACATCTCTCATCTGTCATCTGAATCAGACTTAATTTGGCTGTTATCTGAGCTTTCAATCGAAACAAAGATCAACACTTTTTTTCAGCATTTGTGTTTCTTCTACTACCATGCTTCATTACGGGACTTGTTATTACGACATGCATATGAGTGTTCTATGTATGTATTTGCTATAAACATCACTTTGGTAGTGCAAATAAATGTATAACAATTATAATTAAAAAATTATGTTCTGATGATGGTGATGAAGGCATCTGTGTTAAAACAGCAAACCTCTATGGAGTTCAGCATACATCTAGCATATGATTGTATTGTTCCTTGCTACTAATTTCAAATCTGAATCCAGATTTTTACATCAGAATTACAGTAAGACGGAAACACCATCAAGACATCTTAAATCCCTATAATTTATTAAAGGCTAATTTTGAACTTCCTGGTAATTCAAAACACCCCACAAAACCCAGCATCATGACTAGGATTACTTTAAAATGTACTACATCATTCCACTAGAGGGTGCTGTTGTCCACCACAAGTACAGTATGGGCTTAATGTACTGAACATATACAGTATATACTTTAATATTTCTCTTAATAACTTGAAGTAAAACTAAGCTGTTTGAATGAATTCTGTATACAACACAGTTATGTGAACAGAAATTATGTTTGATTGCTTTATTTTTGGAAAGTGAGTAGTTATGCAGTTACTGTGACCCCAAAATTTCTTCACTTTTGACATTAAAGAGAAACAGACTTTGAGTTATTTAGGCAGAAAAAGGCTTTAAGGCAAAGAGAAAAAAATATCTATAAAACTTAAATAGGAACACAAATGTTCATCAATTTCCCAAAATATCTTCATTTTGTGGCCAAAAATAAATAAATGAATGAATACAAAGTGAATTTACTATCAATTAAACTTCACAGTGTTCATTGTAATACATTCTGTAATATTACACACTGTGCAATATTATATCTATAGTCACAGCTTATTCAGGAAATTGTACACAACACATAATTGAATAAATGGATTTAAGACAAAGAAAAATACATAATCCTTGGTATTTAACATTCATAGTAGGAGTCTCACATGTCAGTGTGTTATAACAACCAGAGGGAATAATTTGCTTTTACAAACATTAAACAATATTGTCATGTCTTACGGGGAGAAGAAGGCGGACACAGGTGCAGAATTCAGGTTGAGCCCTTTTATTCTCTCTCTTTGATATCAGTTTCTCTCGAACCAACACAAAAAACATAAATAAACGAAAAACGAATGACACTTGTCACTTCGGGTCTGCAGGCGGGTAGGGGTCGTTCGGGTTTCTCCACCACCGTCACTACACGCCAGTTTCACAGGGGCTGGCTGCCCGTACGTTAATCATTAGTCCACCTGGAGCTTCCAGGTGCCGACCGGTCCTAGACCCTTCGCGTACCGTACCCCGTCCTGCAGACTCCTCTTACTCCTATAAAGAACATAGACACACATAACAGGTTACCTAGACAAGACAAGGGTGCACAACAGTGAACAGACAACTTGCTACTGGTTCAGCTGGGCTATATATAGGGAGACACACAAGGGTAGACAGGTGCTCGTAATTTGTGCTGATGATTGGTGGACATGCACACGCAGACACACTAGGGGGAGACAAAGCGGCGGCTCAGTAAACCGGTGACCCAGATCTTAACCTCCCGGACTGAGGTGGCCAAGATGTTACAAATATTTCTTTATAAATAAAAAAAATAAACAAACAAAAAAACATAAATTTCATGAGGGGCAGCAAAGGAGCCACTTCTCTCCTGGAAAATCAGACATCAGTCTGAATTGAGAGGAGGTCAAGGTTCAACAGTCAACAGTCTGACAACATCATCACAACATTGCAATACCTGATGAAGGCCATTACTGCTACTCAAGTCTGTGAATCTGGTGATGTTCTATATCTACATTGATATCACACAGGACATCACTCTCCAATGTCAGTGCTCTGTTGTTATAAGATACAGTATGTAACAGACATTAATCATGAGATACTTGTTGCTGGAACAGAATTTGTCCAAGTTGTAAGTAAAGTGCTGGAAAACATTAACCTGGACTTAAAGCAGTGCACTGGATATTCTCTATACTGCTCTCTGCAAAGTCTCCCGACCATGTCCATGTCTGGTGCTCTGCACACATTTTGAATCTCGTTTTAACAGACACAGCAGAAACTGGATCTCTCTTTTCTCTTGTGAACAGCATTCTTGTTTTCTTTAAATAGTTGCACCAGAGAATGAACATTTAGGGGAAGGAGAGCAAGGAAACAAGACACAAACATCTTGCTCCAACTGGAGAAACATGCTGGTGGGCTATAGAAAGTACTTTACTCAAAGTATTTTATTTTTTGGAAAACCAATAGGGGTCTTTTATGTTAATGTTCTTTACACTGTTTTGGCCGTTCAATATGAAAAGAGCATCAATTCAACTTTTGAGAGAATCAGCCACAATGAAACAATCAGTTGAACATTAGGCGTAACAGGTTAAAGAAATCTGTGAAGACATTTGAAAAAGGCCTCATGTGAAAGCATGTTGTGTCGGGATCACTTCCCTAATCTGTACATACAGCCTCTCACCTAATGTACAGATCACTCTATTTTTCTAGAGGGAATAAAAATATTTCCTCAAGCTGGCTGCCCATGCCAACATCATCAACAACACCTATCACTCCTTCAGAGTTATTTGGTCTGAAATATTATTTGGTCTAAAATATGTTTGATTATTGCTTTGTTGTTTTTTCCCCTCTAGTGGTTAATTTCAGAGTTTAGGCAGTATGATTTTATTCCATGTGTCTAGCCACTACAGTAAACATCTATTAACTGACATGCTTGACCAAGCTTGAGTGTACATTATAATTAATGAATTGTTCTCTGCTGGAGTGAATAGTTGAGGATAGTTATGTGAACATTGTCCTAAACAATCCACTCGAATCCACCTGCCCCACCGTGATCCTGGAAGTGGGCTGACCCAAGGAGAACATCCCTTTTTTTTGTATCTCAGTCCGCCTCTACTAAGGACTCTTTGTGTTTTAGCAAAGCTATTTTATTTATCATTTATTAAAGTAGGTGGCCAGTAAATGGGTGTGGAGCCTCTCTGCATATCTCTCTCCAGTGTGTCATTAACAGTTTACTTCACAACAGCTTAACTCAGATATGTAAGTATAAAAAGCTTTTATATTCACAGTTATTACACATTGTTGATTACATTAGCATGTCTGTTTATATCCCTTTTCTTCCCCTATATGTTTTAGGGGCACCTGCAGTGATGTGTATCCTTTATCTGCTTATAATTATAATTATTATAATTGTAGTTGTTTAATAATAATAATTGTAATAATAATAACTGTAGTGTATAATTGATCTAACTATAGTTCAGTGTAAAGTGTTACCCTTAACTGTAAAACGTAGTGCAACAATCTATTCAGAGACACAAGATGAGGTTGGAGTTCCTTGAGTTTTACATAGACACTAGAGCAGGGGTGGCGAACGGTAGAATGGAGTGAAGTGGAATGGCGTTCAAGATTTGTAGCCTTAAAATGCGACAACGAAGTCTGGCATATCAAGCAGAATGGCTTTCTGTTTCTTTCAATAAAAAATATAAAACCTCCCATTCAGATCAAAATGTTCTGTGCTCATCGGATTTGCACTAAGCTGTACCCTTCCCTGACTCTGCCATGATGATTGACATGCTACTAATGAACTTCACGTCAATCTTGTTAGTAAACTGGCTAACGTATGTTAAACCGCACAAGAGGTTTATTTTATTGCAAAATTATGTTTTGATATTTTAAAAATAAATTGCGATTGTAAACATGTGGATAGATTGAAGAGCCGCAGAAGAGCAGTGAAAGAGCCGCAAGTGGCTCGCGAGCCGCAGGTTCGACACCCCTGCACTAGAGTCAGGTTTAATATTTAACATCAGTTTGTTCATTCTTATGATCTTTTCTTGTAGTATATATTTTTAGATGGGAACAGTCTCACAACTGCTAATTTGGTTATGTTGGGAAAAGGCCTTCATAAGATTAAGGTAAAAATGTTGCAGCACCAGATGACTGTGTTAATTAATTGTACCCCAGTTAGAATAAGAAAAAAGATCCTTGTTTAAACATGTGAATCTGTTTCTGTCTCTTAGTTGAGTGCTGAAGCAGAGGAGCGTGTGATGAGAGCTAAAGATGTTATTGACAAGATCATATCTGAAAAACAAGGTACTGAATTTAAATTCATTATGCATTAATATTATGCATAACCTATGCATGTTCTATTTTTGGACAAAGAAGATATGTAAAAGATATTCAAAGAATGCTAACTGTGAGGGCTGTAATGAAAGTAATGCAAAAGTGGACATATTTGTTTTATTAACTGACAGAGGAGGTTTAAATTTCATAAGCAACTTTGTTTAATCAACTGCTTGATTATTGTATAATTATAGCAAACACAGTGAACCTCAAATTAAAATTGTTAGCTATCTCTTGCTTTAAATGCTTTTTTGTATGTCTTTATTTGGACAGTCGTTTATGGAGTTAATACAGGGTTTGGGAAGTTTGCACAGACTGCTGTGGGGAGCGATCAACTCAAGTATGTGGGATAGTAACATGTAGTATATTACATATTATACAGAATCTGGGACTGAAATGCCAAGTCTCCTCATTGTCTGACCAAGTCTGCTAAATTTTGTGTGTGTGTGTGTGTGTGATTTGCAGGGAGCTGCAGGAAAATCTTGTCCGCTCCACAAGTGCTGGTAAATGCTTTCAAATGAAACAACATTTGTATGAGGCGCCGTATAGGGCTTAAATCAAACTTCACTCATGCACACAAACATGAGACTTGCACACACATACTGTATATGAAACAGTCCCACATACGTGTATACTACCAAGTGTTCAAACAAATATATATGAAATGCGCACACACTCATAAATCAGTACATGATTCGGAATTTTAACTAAAGTTATTTCAGCATGAACGGAAGTTATTTTAGTGTAAACAGAAGTCATTTACTGAACAAAGTGTCAATCCATCGCAGGACACGCACATATACACACATACAGTATACTGTACACACACTTGCATGCTAATTCATTGTCTATGTCCTGGTATCCTTCACCATCACTCTTCCTATCCTGTCTAAAGCCAACCACCAAAATTTCCCTTTTATCTGCAAAAACCTTCCCTTCCCTTCCTCTGTGTCTATCCCGTCCAGACCCAGCCACTGATACTTTTCTCTCCTCTTGGCTATTTGAGGACCTACACAACAACAAAAGAGAATTAAGAACTGCAGAGAGAAAATGAAAGAAATCGCAGCTTGATGCAGGCCTTGTCTCATACCGTACTCTTCTCTCCAAATTCTCATGTGACGTGACTTCTACAGACACATGTACATGATCCTGTCAAACTCCAAAATATCTTGTTTTTACTACTCAATCCACCAGCTCTACCTGGTCCATCCTCTCTGACTGATGACTTTGCCATATTATATGACGGGAAATTAGCAGGAATCTGCCTGACCTTTGCTCCCAACCCAATCCCTACAGCAGAACTTCAGAACCATCCCTCCCATCCCTTATCTGAATTTTCCACTGATGAGATTCAGCACATAATCATGTCCTCCAATCCCACCACCTGTTCATCAAACCCAATCCCTTCCACAATGCAACAGGCCATCTCACAAGACCTCCTTCCCTTCATCACAACCATCATCAACCATTCCATATCATCTGGTAATGCTCCTGCTGCTTTTAAGGAGGCAAGGGTTGTTCCCATCCTCGTGAAACCCTGCCTGGATTGAGCAGACATCAGTAACTATCACCCTGTATCACTTCTCTCTTTTCTTTCTAAAATTCTTCAGACTCTCTCGCAGAGCAACCACAATGATCCCAACCAATATGGATTCAAAGTGACACATTCCATAGAGACAGCCCTTCTTTCAGTCACTGAGAAACTCCATGCTGCTAGATCAGCTAAACTATCATCTGTCCTCATCCTTCTAGATCTAGACTGCATCTGACACAGTGAACCATAAGATTCTCTTACTATTTTTACAAGCCTGGGAAACTGTGGCATGGCATGGCAATGGTTTGCGATATAGTCGTTTGGGAATGCACATCTACAGTGTACCACATGCAGTCTTTTTACTCTGTCAGACTCTCTACTGGTGTCCCACAGGGCTCACTATTTGGTCCTCTACTGTTCTCTTTCTATAGGCAAGGCAAGGCAAGTTTATTTGTATAGCACATTTCGTATACAATGGTAATTCAAAGTGCTTTAAATAAAATAAAAGAAAATAATCATGAAATGAAATAGAAAATAATAGCAATAAAACTTTTTAAGGAAAACTTTTAAATTTGATTTAAAATAAAAATAAAAACAGTTTGCAATAAAACTTTAAAATAATAAAAATTAAATTTAAAATAAAAATAGAAAATGAATTAAAACGAATTAAAATTTAATTTAAAATACAAATAAAACCATTTTAAAATATTAGGTAAACATAAAATAATGCAGTCGGTTCGGACGTAGCACAGTGCTTATTCAATAAATGCACAGCTAAACAGATGAGTTTTAAGTCTAGATTTAAATGTGACTAATGTTTTAGCACATCTGATC
>JAQMYJ010000004.1:7597646-7628656 GCA_030014305.1 Clarias laeviceps | reverse complement strand
GCCACCAGATACTGACTGGTACTTTTGATTTTGAGCCTCCCTTCATTCAGGGACACATTGTGAAACATTTTTAGTTTTTTGTCTTATGGTGTTGACTCTTTTAGTGTTCATACAAATATTTACACATTAAGTTAATGAAAGTAAAAACAGTTGAAAGTCAGAGGACGTTTCTTTTTTTGCTGAATATTTACACATTAAGTTAATGAAAGTAAAAACTGTTGAAAGTCAGAGGACGTTTCTTTTTTTGCTGAGTATATATATATATATATATATATATATATATATATTACTGTATATCAGGGAAATAACTTCCACCTTGTGTAATTTACAGTACAGTCTGGAAATGCATTCATTATTTCCCCCCTCATTCAGATATTCATATCCCTAAAAGTCTTGTAGATTCCAGTATAGATGAGTTGGTTGAACAGTTTATGTGGAAGTAATATAAATCCTCATGTGAAGCAAGGGAAATAGTGTAATTATTGAAATCAGAATAAACCTCTTTATCTTTAGACTGCATATTTAAGAGAACAACAAAACAATGATATCCACAGAAGTTAAGTAAACCAATAGAATTAAATCGTACCTTTAGTTTGGCTATTGGGGGGCAATCACGGAGTCCATTTAATAATGGACTCATTAAAGCACACTTTTTGCAGGGCATCTGGAAACAAGGAAAAAAGTAAAAGAAAAAGATTATTGCTGTACAAATGTTATTAACAAATGCTAAAAAAGTGGTATTAACAAATGTTAAAATAGCTAAGACCAGTAACTGTACTCTATAATGCAGATGTATTGAAACTTTTCCTTGTGTAAAAGATTTGTTAATTGGGGCAGTAAAATGATACTCGTCAAATTACAATGTTCATTAGTAATGATCTAAGCAGTATTTAACCAACATATATCTCAGAGCATGTTTAGTATGAACTGAATCCATTATTCATATGGTGAAATCATAAATACCATGTAAGTTATTTTATTTATAACATTTTCAGCATAAGGCTTTACAGTGTATTCTGAAATGTTGAGTTATACACATTCCCAAGCCACTTGGATTAGGAAATAAAAAAGTTTTTTTTCACACCCATTCTCTGGACATTAACATACAAATAAATGATTGTCTGGAGCTCCACCCTGGTACATACAGTAGTGTTTACCTGACCATTTGTTACTGAGATAGAAGGTTACTACTGTAAGTACATTTAATTTATTACTGTATTTAAGATTAGTTTTCACATATCTGTACATTACATGAGTATTTTTATTAGAGGATATTTTTACTTTTACTCCACTGCATCCATCATCAAATATCTATACTTTCTATTCACTACATTTCTGCATGGTTGCATTACATACCCACATTGGTGGTTAGCATTTGAAGATGAATGCATAATTGTGTTTGTCTTCCTGTCGTTAAATGCAGGTGTTTGAAATCAGACACGGAAATCAGCAGGGGCACAGTTGGGAAGACCACACAGTGAGAGAGAGTGACATGGAGTCCTTCACTATGACTTAAAAGCTACAGGGAACTAATAAATGCTATAAATAAAATAGTTTTTTTTTTACTTTTTCTCAGATAGAAATGAAAAAGGAGGACTTCTACTTTTACTTAAGTAAAATGTTCCTAAAATATCTCTACAGGATTTGTGTGCTTTGCCAGCCTCAGGTCATAATAACTTTCAAAGTCGCTACCTATAAAAAGTTATGCATTACACAATAGAGAACGATTGTACCATCAGATGTCCTTTTCACCATCATAAGCCCAGATGCTTTTTGGCCACATCGCTGCACACGGACCCTGCATATGGACTGTAAGGTTATCTATTGTATTATGTTATATATAATATAGTATAATTAATTATTGTTTTACATAGTTCTTGAATTCTCAAAATGTCTTGTATATGGGTCATATTATATGTTCTCTAATAAACGTTAGACTTGCCAGAATAAGGGAATAATACTTTTAACTTTCAAATAGGTAATGAAGGTTCCTATTTAAATCTGGTGAATAGATAAAAGCTTTTGGCAGGAGAATGTCCTTTTACACTGAAAGCTTTAGAATAAACTGGTTGTGTTTAAGGTAAAAATGAAATACTAAAATATTACATTTCAAGAATTAAAAGATAAAAAATGAGTCAGAAAATCTTTTACTGTAAATGTTGTCGAGTCAGATATCAAATTTTAATATTTAAACACATATTTATTCTTTGACTTCCCCTAAATTCTATCACTGGTTATAGGAGGAGAGTGAACTAAAATAATAACACTCAGTATGTATTTTATCACCCTACACCAATGAGGCTCAATTTTCAGTTTGCATGGGTTAAAACAAAAAGTGACATTTATTTCTTAATTAGTTATTTTTTTTCCCCCCTCTGTTTCTTTTCTTAGAAAATCTTTATTAGGATTAATTAATGTAGCTGAAAATATTTAATACCACAAGACACTTACAGTTATGTCTACGACGTCCTTCTTATCACAGCGTCCTCCCAGGCTGGGTGGTGTTAACAAACAGTCGATACCATAAACAAGGCCTTCTTTGAAATCTAAATTCCTCTTTACAATTAGACAATTCTTATTGTTGATATAGAGTGCCCCCTGAAGGAATGGGAGAACATGATAACATTATACAGTATAAACATGAAGAACTCTGAATTCTGATGTTTAAAGTAGCGCAAGACAATTGCTTTCTGGCTTTTTTAAACTAAGAAAAACATTCCTGTTTTATTCCTCTACTAGAGCAATTTAACAATTTAACAATTCTAAAAATTCCTTATTTACTAGAAGAAAAAAAATGCACATGCTGTGCTTTTTAACTACTTATAATTACATTTAATGTTCTGGAACGGTGGAACAAGGTAGTTCTTTTCACCACTCACATCATAACGAGTAACCTTAAAAAATTACAAACTGTTTTTCATCTGTTTATGTGGATTGTCTGCTGTACAAGTCCCTATTTAAGTTGTTATGAGTTGTAAATTATGTGTTGTGCAAGTGGCGTTCAAGTCAAACCAGGACTTGTGATAAAATTTCGAGAGGAAGGTGAAAAACCGATTGACATTTACAGACTTCAAACATAGTATGGTAATGAGACTCTTAGCCACAGTAAAACATTTAAATGATACAAACATATAAGTTTAAGTAGGCCGTATTTCCATTTTATACAGTGGATTTCCAGTGGATTCGTTGAATGACGAATCCACTGCCTAGCTAAAGTGGCTCGGAGCCCACTGCAGTCGTTCCCGCGAACATTCAGCTAGTGGAAAATCAGTGATCCTTGAAAATAGTGATCCTTGAAAATCAACAAATAACTCATCGCCAACTTACAGAAGAGACACTGTGTGAACTGTACACACAATCACTGACGAACACTAATTGCACATTACAGGAACTCGGCTGGGAGTTAATGCCATATGCCCTTTACAGACTGAACTCGCTCCAAGCCATTTCCACATATTTAGGCCATTAACGGAGTTCCTGGGAGGCCAGCATTTCAGATATGAAGCAGGCAGTCCAATCATGGCTCCAGCATATTGAAAATCAGTCCAATCATTCTACCTTGATGGTATCCAAGCCCTACTGAAAGTAGGCTTAGGTAGGCACTACGTAAATAGGTAGGATAACTGCACTGGTGTATCAGGGGATCATACAGGGAAATAAAGATAGTTTTTACTCTTATAACTCTTTTCTGTCATTCTGCACAATTAAAAGTCCTGGTATGACTTGAACGCGCTTTGCAAGTTAGTTTTGTTTATTTAGTGACTTACGATGTGGCTTTCTCCAACGCAGTTCACAGAAATATCGGAGCCTTGAAGAGTCTTAAATGAATTAAATTGTGTGTCTTCTATGAAGTTCAACTAAAAGATACAAAATTATTTTCTTTCAACCAATCATACATCATGCTTCTTTTTCTCTAGCACAGTGGGAAATGACTGCTCTTCAGAAACTCTTCAGCAAATTTAATCCCTGAATTATGTGAGATTTGGACAACACAGAAAACATACTCTCTCACCTTTTTGTCTCGGAGGATGTGGTACTGTAGATACTCGACAAGTTGAGCTCGGTTATGCAAGCCATAAAGAAAGTCTTTTTGTGCTTGCGGTAAAGCCGCCATGGTGGAGTCTGTCGGCAGAAACAATGTGACCGGCTCATGGAGAGGGTCCTGGATCTGTTTCATCACATCTGTATCCTACAACAAGTCAAGTCACACATGTTTTTACTGAACATGTTTTATTAACATTACATTTTTACACAGATAACAAATCAATTCCAACATGATAGGCGCTGGAACTGTGATGAGATAAATAACAGAAGAGGAAATTTCTGTACTTACTTCCAGCAGTTTGTAGAAAGTCTTAAACCCGTGTTGATCTGCTACATCTTTGAGAGACTGTCAAGAAAGGAGGATGACATAAAGTTTAAGTTATTTACTGGCAAATAAGTAAGTAAATATGAATGAATATGAATATTGAAAATGTAAGGCATAAAACCGATTGACATTTACTGAAGACTTTAAGCACAGTACTTTAATGAGACTTAGCTGCAGTAAAACATTTGAATGGTGCAGAAATTTTGAAGGAGGCTGTATGTCTATGAATTACAATCCCTGCTGGAGCTCACTGCAGTCCTTCCTGAGGGATATTCAGCAGCTGATCCTTGAAAATCGACAAACATCTTTCGCTGACTTGCGATGCTAAATCTGTCTGTGTAAACTGTACACTAAATCATATACGAGCACCGTATACTGCAGCTACTGTAAGTCACTTGCATGTTACAGGAACTTGGCTGGGAGTTATTGCCACATCCACCATTAAAGGAGTTCCTGGGAGGCCAGCATGCAATCCGATCATGGCTCTGGCGTACTGGGAAAGCTTTATACCTTGATGTTATCCAAGCACTAGTGAAACACTGGGATAAGTGCATTAGTGTAGGAGTGGATTATATAGAAAAATAAAGGTAGTTTTTACTCTCATAACTATATTCTGTTATTAAAGACTTGAACGGCCCTTGTATAAATTACTGATTGAAAAAACAATATCGTGGGATTTAAATGAATGCTCCATGAGACCGTCCTGTTGCGCAGACCAAATCATCTTAATTGTTACAACTACATTTGTAACAATTAATTCATATTAGTAAAATTAATTATAGACTATAAGGAACAGTTAAACAGTACAATGTGAGCACTTACATCTGCTTTATCCGTGTCTTTCACCGTCTGATAACTGGGTGGAAACAGAACAGTGTCGATTTCGTAGAAAATCCCGTTGCTACTTTGTTGATCACTGTACACCACTGTGGCGTTGTTATTTAACTGAATCATACCCTAGGGACAAAGATTTATTTTAGATCTCAGGTTTTGTCTTGTAAGAGCTTTTATGTTGTGGTCAGACTTGTTACCTCTGAATATGAAACAGTGAGGGTTTCACCAGTGAGCGTGGTGAGGTTGCGAGGTTGCTGCAGATCCTCTGGGAGGAGGCTTCGGCACTGCACTATATGGTACATCAAGGTCACAGCATTTTTCCTGCGATTATTCATCCGTTGATTCTAAAAAAAAAATGAAAAAATGAAATATCTCTGAGTAAACAATGAAGGAAACAAATCAGCAACAATGGAAAGCATAGAAAGGGGAAAGTCCATTGTCATTGGATGAGGTGTTAGGGAGTCCAATAATGACAGTAATCTAGGATGTTTTTCAAACATATAAGACTAAGAGAACTGTAAAATTACATTTTCCATTCCTTTACCTTTCTTACATAGCAAATTAATAAAATAAATAAATAAATAATAATAATAATAATAATAATAATAATAATAATAATATATTATTATAATATATATATATATATCCACTGTCTTTTTAAATTTAGGTTTGCTATAGAAATGATAAAGTATTATAACAAAGCCAGTATTATAAACTTGTGATTTGCCTTGCAGTCAGACCTGCTGGTTAAAATTTAAAGGTGACATATAATTTTTTTAGGCATTCAGTGAAATCTATAATAAAATGATGGGGAAAAATAATTACATTTTAATAATTTTCCATTTTATATTGGCCAGCTTTAAACATATCAATTGGATTTTCCCCCTAACGTGACCTCATATGAGAGGAGACCTCTTCCCTGGCTTGATACACATCTCTGCTGTTCTCTATTGGGGCGTGGCTCAGCAGGAGCTCTTTTACATATACATTGAATCAGCTCATTAGGAGGAGTGAAATAAAGGAAGTCTGAGGTATAAAAAATTGTAGCATTATGAAAGAGTAAAATATGGGACCTTCAATTAAATAAATTGACCAATCAGAAACAATAATACATTATTGTATAATGATTGTAATGCAAGTGAACCTTTACCGCTTTGAGGAAATAAGGAGTAGAGACAACCTCTCATGAATATCCAAACTAATCATTTGCATGGTTTTATAAAATGTTTACACAATGCTTGATTACCTAATTCCAATATATTCAGCCATAATTATAAGGTAAATTTGTCTCATGGCTACACTATAATTTTATATATTTGTTATAATTATAAATCTTAAGTAGATAGAATAGATTTCTATAGTAAATCAATCTGGAAAAACGTAATCAAACAACCGAACTTACCAGTTTGTTAAAAGCATTATTATTAGGAACAAAAACAGTGAATGGACCTCGGCTTTTAAGATACTGCATATCAGCTTCCTGAAAAACAAAAAACAAATGTGTTTTATGGCAACATATGGCAGCTTATTAGCGATCATTAATATATGTTACGGTTCAATATGTGTTTTATTTAGATATTTTCTAAATTTTTTTTTTATTTTTTATATCACACTTATACAGTCAGAACAAAAAAAAATTACAGATTATATTTATTAGAAAAGAAACCAACATATTACACAACAGACTACTTTCCAGACTGAAAACCTAAGGAAGACTGAGGCTCAGCAAATTTCCCCATAAAATTTTCTTATCCATCTCCATCCATCTACAGTAGGAACATCTGTAGTCCAACGGTAACCATTGTATTTATTCCCATTTGTAGGACCGTGGTAGGACCTCCTGTCGACATTCACACACTGTACGGGCACTTTGGGAACGTCAATTAGCCTAATCTGCATGTTCTTGGACTATGGAAGGAAACCAGAGGAAACCCACCAAGCACGAAGAGAACATGCAAACTCCATGCACACAGACACTGACGTGGGAATTGAACCCAGGACCTGGAGGTGCAAGGCGACAGTGCTAACCACTAAGCCACTGTGCAGCCAAATGAATTTACACATACTTACTAGCAACTTTAAGTAGAAGTTAGTCAGACCTCTCATTCGAATCTCCTGAAATCAACATGTGACAAAGTTTTAAGTTTAAACACAAATTGTACATATCATAGTGGAAACTATCAGGTCCATCTAGTTTATACATTGTACATGTACTTGAACATTTTGCTATGTTCACTCATAATATACAATACATACTGTACACAGTGTAGATACGTACAGTACATAATAATAATTTGTTGGTATATGTGTTGGATATTTCTTGCTGTTTTAATTCAGCCTTTCCTTCCCTTTCTATCAGTGTAATTGATATGAAATGTGATATAGTGAGTAACAGTATGCCTACAATGATTTAATGGAAAAATGTACATGTAAGCAAAATGTAGGTGTACATAATAAAATGGCCTATAAGTGCATCAAATAGTATGAGAGATATTCAAACAGTATGAGAGATATTAGTTCTAAGTGTGCTAACCTCTATAAGTTTGCCTTTGCAGTTTATCCCGTCTCCAATGTAATCTTTTTCGCAAGAGCAGTTCCTCTCTCCTGGGCCGACCATTACGCACTTGGCATGGTAGTGGCATCCTCCATTTCTCTGCCAAGTTTCAGGTGAAC
Source organism: Clarias laeviceps (assembly GCA_030014305.1). Taxonomy (NCBI): domain Eukaryota; kingdom Metazoa; phylum Chordata; class Actinopteri; order Siluriformes; family Clariidae; genus Clarias; species Clarias laeviceps. The sequence continues at coordinate 7,620,780 of JAQMYJ010000004.1, read as the reverse complement.
ACACTCAGTCACATTGGGTCAACCCACAAATAATCAATTATACTAATATTGGGGTTCATTCTTCCAACCAACTCTTTAGCCACAATGTAAATTCTGTGTAATATGAGGGGCATTCAAGTCGCCAACATTACGTAATGATTTTTTTTTTCATGGACTGAGGGAAAAAACTGATTGACATTTACAGAAGACTTCAAGCAAAGTACAGTAATGATGGTGCAAACGTTTTAATGAAGGCAGTGTTTGTAAATGGCGATCCCAGCCAAAGTGTCTTGGAGCCCACTGCAGTCATTCCTGTGAACATTCAACGCCTGATCCTTGAAAATTGACAGATAATTTGTTGTGGAAGAGGAACATCTGTCTGTGGGAATTAAACACAAATCATAGACAGTACTTTTACTTGTATATGATTGTGTGTACAGTTCCCACAGACAGATGTTCCTCTTACATAAGTGCTTTGAAGTTTCCATCCACAAACATATCCTTACAGTGGTTCACTATGTTGCTAACTAAAAGTACATTTAACAAACACTGTTTTTATTTATTTATCCATTAGAGGAGTTCCTGGGAGACCAGCGTTTCAGACATTAAACAGGATGTCAGATCATGACTCCAGCGTACTGAGAAAACGTTTTATGTTGATGGCATCCAAGCGCTAGTGAAACACTCGGATAAGTGCATTAGTGTAGCAGGGGATTATATAGAGAAATAAAGGGAGTTTTTACTTTGTTCTGTTATTCTGCTGAATCAAAAGTCTTGACGGTAATGCCCTTCATATATTATGTTTAAAACAGGCAAAATATACATCACATACAGAATAATGCACTTATTGTACAAACCTCTACCTTCTAAATAATAAGACAAAAATAAAGCTTGTCATGTGACACATTGTAACATATTGTGTTCATAAGAAAATAATTCACAATTATAGAATTCATACAAAGACAAATTATTAATAACATTACCAAAGCAAAATCCATAATGGATTGATCAGTGTGTTCTTTACCTTTCTACACAAATTGATAGGAGAACATGTCTTTCCATTTCTAGAGTGGCCTGGCAGACACACACATGCTGACTGAAAGCACAAAAAGCAATGGTTTAAAGGAATACAACAAAAAAAAACCCTTACATTTCTCATCAGAATCTTCTGTTTCTAAATAACGAACCATTATTTTTTTTTGCATTAATACACAAACCTACAAAAATGTGAACACATCAGCTCATACAGTTTAGAGAAAAAAATTTAATATGAAAGCTTTTATACTAAAAAGGCATGTTATGTGTAAGTAAAGACATGTCATGTACAGTATGTTTAGATATGAAATTGATATTGTATGATAAGTACATAGTAGTAACCAGATATTAAAAGTGAACAAATGACCTTCTTTAGATTGCGGATTAAGAAGTTCATGACAAAACATTTTTTTCAGTGTTTTTCAGTGATTGTTCTCTCACTGCAAGATATTTCAACCTCAAAAATTTAATACAATACAAGTACATTTCCTTTTTTTTCATATCCACACATTCACACTCAACTGTACAGTAAATCCGTATGCGTGTTGACATTTGCATGTGTTACCTTGTTTGCTCCTGTGTGCACACACTCTGAATTATTACCACAGCCTCCGTTGCCATCCAGACATGGATTGATTGCTGGAGAAATTGACATAGTCAATAAAATAGGTTTCTGCCCCAAAGAACATAACACAAATATACAGTACTGTCCAAAAATCTTGAGCCACCCCGCATTTTTTGATAGTAAATTAAATTGAATGAAATGGATGCCTAATCACTAGTATACTAATCACCGGCCTGACCTTTTGTCATCCTCTGCACCATGCCTTAAGTTAGATGTTTTTGTATGCTTGAATGATTCATAGGTCACTGTGTGGCTTAAAAAAAAAAAATCATTCCCCTGAAACTGATCAGGTACAAGTACTGGACTGAAAATGAGAATAAAAAAATCCTTCACAAAGCATGGAGAATTATTCCACAACAATACATTAAAAATGCATGAAAGTCTTGCTCTTTGGAAGTAAAATATGAAGAAATGGTGGGGCCTCAAGACTTTTGCATAGTACAGCATATAAAAGAAACAGAAGCTAAACAGGAGCTAGCAGACTTACAAACACACACTTGTCCATCCCCTGCATAGCCGGGATTACACAGACATTGTCTGCGTCCTGGGAGGGTCCTCTTGCATATAGCATTGGCGGAGCAGCCTCCATTGTTCTTTGCACAAGCGTCCACCACTTGGGACATACAAACACAGGTCAAGCATAAAATTGTGCTCTGAAATGTGAAATGTCTGTGAGGTCTTTGTGAACCCTGGAGCAGAATGTACCTTTGCAGTGTGTACCGTTTCCCTCATAACCGGCTGCACAACTACAGTAATACGAATTATCTGGTATCTTAAGCAGGCAACTGGAAGACACACACACACACACAGGTTTGTTTTACTAGAATCAGCAAATGCACAAAGCAAACATGGTAGTTTAATGGCTGATTACGTACAGTAGCTGTATTTATTTTGTCCGCACTTACTTTGCACTTGAGTGGCACGTTCCTCCGCACATGTCTGATTTAATGGCTGAAACACAATTATGAGCCAGATATTTACTCACCATGAAAAGTAAACGAATGAACGATTTATATGTTCGTGCGTGTGCGCTAACCTATGGAGCAGGAGACTCCTCTCCATCCCACATCACACTGACAGCTTCCGTCTCCCTCCAGGCCATCACTGCAGCGGCCATTAACACAAGTACAGTCTACAGAATGAGAACAGAGTTGCACGAATAGTCGAGAGAACAAATTATCATGAAGTAAGAAAAGTGAAGAGGAAAAGAGATGTTAACAGCAAGAGGCTCTGTGGACACCTTGATCACAGTGCATGCCATATTTGCCACTTTGGCAGTTCTCGCAGGCTGTGCCATTAAAGCCAGGGTTGCACTGACACACACCGGTGCCGTTGTTACCGTCCATACATGCACCGTTCCTGAAACACGGCTTGCCTTCAGGTCCTGGACAAGTCTCACAGTCAGTGCCGTAAAATCCCTCACAGCACTTCCTTTTCTAAAGGGAGACAGAGGATATGGAAAAAATGACCTGAATATTGGAGATCTTCATAAAATAATCTACAGTGCATCTTCATTACATGTACTGTATATTTGACAACACTGAGCAAAGAGCAACACTGAAATAGATTAGAAAATTTAACAAAAGGTGTGTTAAGCTGTTATTTCTTTTACGATTGCCATATAATTTGATTATAATTGATGAACACCAGCCTTAACTTAAAGTTTATTCAATTAAATTTCATTTTGCCTTAAAAACACCTTAATGGAAAAGTGCCAAATACCATAATGTACTGTAGAATTGGAGTGAATTTAACATGTATTTATTGTGCAGCCGTGCAGTTACTGAAGAAGAAGCATAAAGTTTTCTGCACTTTTTTTTACCATGGTTGAGAAAATGTAAATTGTGTCGTGTTGTCATGTTGTTGCTCTTGTTCGCACATTTGCATGTGCGATTTATGTTGTGTTTTTCAGTTTTTTGTATTGTGGTTAGATGATTTCATTAATTTATCGGGTTAATTTGTTTTGTCTCAGCTAGTCAGCTAATTAGGTGTCTTAGTTAGCTACCAGAGGTGTCAAGTAACGAAGTACAAATACTTCGTTACCTTACTTAAGTAGAAATTTTGGGTATCGATACTTTACTGGAGTACCATTAAAATACTTATAGGCAACTAGTTATCATATCTTCCTCTCCATGAAACATGTTAATGCTCAGTAGTACACATATATGGTTCTTTAATGTATTTGCATTGTACTAAAATGCATTCTTTTTCAATTGCCATATACAGTATCCCAAATCACTATGGCCGTTAAAAAATACAACAAAAAAACAACACATTTTTCTTTTTTTTTTATGAGGTGTTAGTGCAGTATATAGGCCCGTGGCGCAGCCTAAGCTTTTATCCTTAATGCTTTTTCCCCCTTATGTTACTTTTACTTTTATACTTTAAGTAGTTTTGAAACCAGTACTTTTACACTTTTACTTGAGTAAAAAGCTTGAACTGATACTTCAACTACTAAAGAAGTCTTTTTAAACTCTAGTATCTATACTTCTACCCAAGTAATGAATGTGAATACTTTTGACACCACTGTTATATAAACTGTATATGGTTTAAATGACAATAAAAGCCTACTTGACTTGACTTGATTCACATTACCAGCCTGAAGTGACTCAAATCTGACTTTTTATCCAGATACAGATCTGATTAAAAAAAGAAAAAAATATACAAATATGATTGTTTTCAGGTCTTTTTTTGGATGTGGCTCTAAATCAGATATACTGAATATCAGATACATGGTCATGTAACTTAAATGTAAATGGTACAGTATATATTGTAGCACTGATATCAGTCAGCAGCAGTGTGGGGATTTCACAGCAGTGCTAGCAATAGCAGTTAAAGCAACTTAATTAAGGTGTCTTCTTCCGTCTTCTGGACCTCAGTAAATCCAGCACTGCTTGCTGTCCTCCAGAGCAACATCCCATGCTTATGTTTGCAAAATTTCAGCAAAATTGCACCCATTGTTTGAAATGAATGAGTGGTTGCACAAATGTCTTAACCCAGAAGCATACGTGCCTTTTCAGAGGACAAATTAGAATCAGATAAATGTGAATGGTTATGACATGCAAATCTGAAGCATATTTCATCCTCCTGGTTGGTACGGTAGTGGTCCAGGTTGTTGCGTTGGGAGACAATTTACAGCTGACCAAACCAGGGCAGTTAAAATGTGTGTGGGATTTGGGAAACCTAGCTGTTGGAATAGCTGTTAAGGTTGGTCTCTTTAGGATGCTGTTCTCTGAATGAAAGGTATTGGAGTTACTCATGAATGAAAGGTATTGGAGTTACTCTTTAAAAACAATAAAGAATTGTACATACAATGGAGCGTTTTTCACAGGGGGCGATACAGCCAACGAGCAGCCCACTTCTCCTCCTGAACACACATCTCCTTGGTGACTGTGAATAAAAACCAAAAATCAGAATTCTTTTGGCATGACATTTCATTTTAACAATAACACAATGACTATTTGATTGGCATTTTACCATCTTCTGTAGCTTTGTCCCAGCTGGACAGCGACTCCCTGATGGACGGAAGCAGTCCATACACTTTCCCTGCATGCAACATCATCAGCCACATACAATATCAGTTTTGTTTTATTTTTGTATAGTGCTTTCAACAACAGTGTCAGAAATCAGCTTTAGCAACCCAAATGACAAACTGTAGTAAATGTGTTGAACAGTTGTTCAGTATGAGCAGATTGCAGAATAACCATGAGGCTCATTTATTATGATTGTGCAATAACTCGTGGATAGAGATCTAATATCTAGTGGAGCTTCTCCACGAGAACAAGAGTGAGATTTGGGAAGAATCATCCGTATCTTGGGGGAAATTCATGACTGAACAGATTGGAATAATGAGTAAGTATGAGATTAATGAGTAAGTAGGGAGTGGTTTAAGGATAAATGAGATCATACCCAAACAAGTCTCTTGGAAGCTGTGTCACAGCGGTTTTTAGGCAACTTCAGCACAGCTGATAATCCGTGAATCACTCCTTTATCAGTCTCAATATCTGTAGCATTCATCTGTGCCTTGTTTACAAACCACTAGATATAAAATAAAAAAATATATAAATATGTGAGAGAAAAAGAGAGAAAGAAAGCTTTCAAAAACATTTACAGTAAATGAGTAATTTTGTAACTTTAATTCTAGCAAGATTTATTTTATAGAACTAAATTTATCTAAATAAAATATTTATCCATTAATTATCTAAAATGCTTATTTGTCTAAGGCTGGGAAGGTCTGAAATCTATCATAGGGAACACAACGCCCTGGATGGGGTGCTAACAAACACACATGTTTATGCAATACAGAAAATACATTTGGAAATGCCAATCAGTTTACAGGGCATGTTTATGGACTGTGGGAGGAAACCAGACTACCCAGAGGATACCCTCCAAGCATAGCAACAACATGCCAACTCCATGCACACAGACCAGAGGACAGGTTTAATCCTCCAATCCTGGAGGTGCAAGGTAACATTGGTAAGTCACTACAGTACGTCACATTTTAACCTCCTGTTCAACCAGTTCTTCACACCTTTCAATTCAAATTGAAATGATAATTTTGATACAAGCAATTGGATAGATTTTTTTTCTTGTTTTAAAAATTGCATTCAAACAGATCAAGATAATCTGTAATTTTTAAAATAGCAAAGTTAACACTCCGTTCCAATAGTTACAGTAGAATTGCTAATGGGAAGCATATACTACCATTCAGGTAGCAAGAAAAGAATATACAGCAATTCACAAGCTGAATGTCACTGGAAGTGAGACAAATCTTTTGGGAACATTAACATGTCACACTGATGTGTTGGTTATTTGCTTGAAAAAGAAAAATTATGTAATAAGTGTCAACCTCTACCTCAGACTTCAGCAGTTTTTCACATGGATTATAGAAAAAGAATGTGACCTACATTGCTGTCATTGCAAAATATTCCCAGCTGATAGGAGAACCCCAGCATGGTGTCCTTATACAGACCATCCTCAAAGTCAACCTGCTTCAGAGTCTCATCCAGGACAATGTGATACTGTGTCAGATTCATAGCCTGAATACAGGAAATTGTAAAGTAAACAAATAAAAACACACAAGATCATACATGCATACACATGAGTATCATGAGTGCAAAGGTTTGCATCCATTGTGGCTTTTGGGTGAAAAAAAATAAAAGCATATCATATCAGTCGGGAATCAAAAAAATACATTTTTGGTGCTGCAGCTATTTTTAAGGTAGAGCCTGGTGTCAGAATGAGGCTGAGGGTTCCTTTTTTCTTATTATATCAGAGAATCCTCATTTATTTAATTATAAAAATAGGATTTAAACATTTCAACCCTGGCCATATCTCAGCAACCGGACTTGATATATGACATACTATGAATTGGTGAAAGTTAGGCTTATTGAACAAGGAATCTGAATCATATTTTCAGGCTTTTACTTATTCTGGCAATTTTTTTTCTTTTTGGCACACAAGGTTGTTTATAACAAAATGTCTATACAAAAAATTAATGTTTAACTGTTACATATTGTTCTTTTAGAGGCGTTATACTTCCACGCTTTAGGCAAACTACACATCACATCGCATTCTTGAGCAAAAGTCTGCATGTGAAAAGCCAATCAGATCACAACATTCTGTCATGTGATCAATGAAGCAGAAACTACTGCTTGGCAAAACAAATGTGTTCAACGAATTTTTGGAGAATGTTGAAGGCAGGAAATATGATGCTTACACTGCTATTGCACTCACCTACAGTATATGGCTCTTAATAGATTCTGTGGATCAGGACATTAAAAGATTTGGACACCATATTATACAGTATACTGTACTTAACCGAGCTGTGTGGAATACTGTAGTGTAAGCACTGCGGAAAATTAGTTTGTAGTGGAATCTTGTGTTTCACTTCCAAATGACTACTTTTCTTTTGTCCTCTTGCTCCTGCTACCAACAGGATTGGTTGGTGTGATATGGGGCGTAAAGCATGCCATGGTAATATTCTTGAGATATAATTAAGCGGAGACCTATAGTACAACACTCCAAAGACGTGAAACCTTTGTGTACAAGGGACATGAGATTAACAAAAATATTTTGACATTTGTGTGCATGCACAAAATATTCTCTAGCAGTTTGCAATACTTCTTGCTCCATTGGGAAAAACCTCTGTATATACAGTACAAAAACGTTTATGGACAAAGTCTCCAGTTCCAGTGCTTAGTTATAATAGACGCTAATAACTAAACTTTTGTACCTAAGTGTGTGATGTGCTTTCATGTGCACATACATTTGTGCGTGTGCGTGTATGTGTGTGTGTGTGTGTGTGTGTGTGTGTCTTCATAGCTGATACCAGTGAATCTTGTCCTGTACTCTTCAGATATTCTCTGATGGCGCTGTCTGTAGGTGCAAATACTGTAAAGCCAGAGGCCTCTTCTATCACTGTACTCAGGTTGTATGTCTACAACACAGAAAAAATTGGTTACACTTTAACCAAATCTTTAAAACATCGTCCCAGACATATTTTTATTTCAAACCTACTATCAGTGCGTTCTTAAAGAGAGAGAATTCTGGCCTCCTGTCCAGCACCCCGACTAGACCAGCACTCAGCTTGCGATCTGAGATTAAGACCTGGCAAAGACAGCCAACAGCACATTAGCAAACAGCGATCAGATTTTTTACATTTGCATAAATCAAAAGGTAGGGCACTTGCTTTATCAATCAGATGAATGAGTCCATTGTTGGCCACTATGTCCCCTGATGTAATAGTCGCTCCAGCAACCATTGTGGTCTAAATAAAAAAGGAACAAATTAGTGAAAACTCTCAATCTATTGTTTTGCTGTTCTTTTAATGTGTTTGGGACTATCATGGAATGTACTAAATTTACACAATCCTTCACCTCATTGGTCCAGGAAACAGAAAGTGTTCCTCGTAAACCTGAAACCAGTTGTGGAGAGGGCGAGATACGCAGGTCGGATAATCTATAAAGCCCAGGCACCATATGACCCCTGAACACAAAATCAGCATTTTAGTCATCATAAATTATTCATCACTCAGGGTCAATCAGGGGTCAGCAATGCAGAAACAGAACCATTCAATCAATATGTTCTTATTTGTAATTTTTTTTTATGACACAGTAAAGCCTTTATGATTAGCCAGCGATTATTAACCTGCTTTCACACAATTATTTTAATTTCAAAAGAAAAAAATTGCCAAATTATTTTGAATATGCCTGAATGATTATGATATGATAAACAATAGGATTATTCGGTAATATATATATATCAAGCTAGATCTAAAGCTGAACTAATTCATTTATAATGCCTAAACTGTACAATCCATTATGCAAACTAAAAATCAAATGGGGGAAGATTTAATTATGGGTTTATTTTTCACCCAGGTGATCCCAATTAATTTAAGTTTTATCCAGATTACACTGGGTTATATCTCTTACATGACCAGACTTTGAATGTTGCTGCTCGACAGCCAGAACTCTTGATCTTCTTTGCTCATGCCATAGATAGCTGGTAATGAGGGCACGAAAAGAGTAATGTTCTCCCTCTCAAACATCATCCGTCTGAGATCTGCATTCTGCTTTCAACAAATAAACAAATCTAGCTGAAAACAAATCTTTAAAGGTTTTTTAGCACATGACTACAGTTAAAAACATGAAACGTGAAAGACTTACAGTGACCCATGTATTGAATCCACTCAGGTCAGGATTGAGACCCAGTTCCTACAATATCACAGTGATGTAATTGCATTATTAGTTATAACAGATATGTAAAACAAAGGAATGAGCAAAGCAAAGTCAGAACATAAATATCTTTTCAATCTTAAAATGTTTTATCGAATAAAGTCATGACTGCCTGTCGTACTTCTGCCAGAGATCCATAGCAAATTCTTCCATCTCCTTGGTAGCCGGCTCCACACACACAATCAAATTGTCCAGGATATATCATCACACAACTGGCCTAAAGGAAAAACATGCATTAATAAATTATGCAATCAATTATTCTCAGCTCTTTATCCTGTCAGTGAGACAACCCCAAGAACACTTGGCATACAGAGGGATTGTACTCTGAATGGAATGTAAGTCCTTAATGCAAGGCCATGCAAGGCCATAAGGCTTAAACACACACACATGGGCTCACCTATATACCCTTATAGGAGGCTGAAGGGAAACATAAAGATAGCACATGCAGACTTTAAGAGAACATGCAGAGGTTAAGGAAAAAACTAAACCTGAGCTAACCGGGACCCTGGAGAGTGTGTCTGTATGTGTGCACTGCTTACCAGTTGATGGCATCCTCCCATCTGGTTTACACACTGGTTTACAGGCTCACAGTCTGTCCCAGTGCCACGGAAATTTCGCTTGCAAACACATTCATTCTGGGGAAAAACAACATCACAGCTGACTGATTAGTTGGGTTACTTGATGAATGGATGAATCAAAGGATAAAAGGATGAAGTTGATTGGCGAATCGATAAATGGATGGATGGATGGGTTGGTGTAGTTGATTGAGTGAATGGATAAATATGGATGAATGGATGGATGACTGGATAGAGTTACTCTAATTGAGTGTATGGATAAATATGAAAAGATAGGTGGATAGATTAAGTTGATTGGGTGAATGGATAGATGGTTAGATGGATAGATGGACAGATTAAATTGATTAAGTGAATGCATACAGTAAATATGGATGGATGGGTGGATGGATGAAGTTGATTGGATGAATTGATTAAGTTAATTGTGGAATAGATAAATGGATGGAAGGACGGATGTGGTTGATTGGGTAAATGGATAAATGGACAAATTGATAGTATAGAGAACATTTCCTACCTGGCCTGGTCCCAAATAAACACAGAAGGCGTTGGGATGACAAGCCCCTCTGGATGTCTCCAAACAGTTATTAACAGGCTGACACTCATCTCCGTCCTCTTTCCACCCACTAATACACTCACACTTGTGTCTGCCCTTTCCCAGCTGTACACATCTCGCCTGTGACAGATATTATGACGGGCATTGTCGATAATTAATGCGAAATTATGCAATTATTTACCATTTTGCAGCTGAATTAAATAAAACAGAGTTTTAGACTTACGTTCTCACGGCAGCCTCCATTCGGAGTCCATGTACATGGGTCTTCGTGCACACACTGGAATCCATCTCCCATGTAACCAGGCTTGCATGCACACCTTTAACAAAGAATGTATTAAAATAAAACCAAAATATTAAGCTTGTATTAAAGTTTTGCATTAAAGTAAAATTAAACATATATTAGATGTAAATGTTTTTATCTACTGTATATCATTGCTGACGGTGGAATTAAGCTGGTATACTGTATATGTTTTCATCGTAAAGACCGGACACTCACTGTTGCTCGCCTCCTTGTTCCAGGATGCAGTTGGCGTGGATGTGACACCTTCGGCTCGGCCCACATGGAAGTACGTGTTTATCACACAGATCACCAGTGATGCCTTCCTGACAGGACTGTGGCTTACATGCTCCGTTTGCTTCAGGACGATTGTCGCAAACACCACGTATACACCTACAGGCTGCAAAACAAATTGCATATATCTCTAGAGCAGGGGTTATCAATCAAACTGAAGAAAAGTAACCTAACAAATTGTGTAAATCTGTTGAACTTATTGTGTTTTATTTTTTATACAGTATATTGTGACACCTCACACCCAAATATTTCAGTGTGCTGGAAGATACTGTACTGGAGCCTATAAAGCTGTAGCTCTAACTCTCTGGTTAACAAATCATTAACTGTCTTAGTTTTTGTAGCAGATTCTTAATTCACTCATTTTTAAAATTATTATTATTATGGCTTTTTAACTAAGAAAGATGGACAAATGGACAGGTAAAAGGTGGCACAGTGGCATAGCGGTTAGCACTATCGCCTTGGCACCTCCAGGGTCTGGGTTCAATTCCCGCCTTGGGGTCTGTGTGCACATTCTCTCTGTGGTTGGTGGGTTTCCTCTGGGTTCCTCCCAAAGACATGCAGATTACACTAATTGCTGTTCCCAAATTGCCTGTAGTGTGTGAATGTTGAGCAGAAAACAATTTTGTGAACCTTCATGGGGTTTTACCAACTGAAGTTGAAATATAGTAATATGTGGTATTACAGAGGCTTTTTTGTTCTTAATGAAGCAAGACGTTTAATGTAAAGTCATACTTTGGTTGCAGAAAGGTCCATATTTGTTGGGGTCAGCGCAGTACTGGCATCGCCACCCTTTAAAGTTGGGCTCACACTGGCACGTGCCGTTGCCATCTATACCATCCAAACACTGAAACAGGAGAAGAAAATCAGGAGCAATCTGTGAAATGATAACTCATCTGTGTATGCATTTGAGAGAGAGACAGTGACAGAGAGAAAGAATGTCTCATACCTTGCCATGGGAGGAGCATGGGGCACTGAATCCACCAGGGCAAGGAGAGCAGTCTGCTCCGTAAAAGCCTCTACAGCACTGAGGGGTCTAAAAGAAAGCCAAACAAATTCATGTCAATTTTCATAATGAATGTGTGAATAATTCACGTTATGGTTCACATATTTAATGTACTGTATGGCCTTTTCCCATGGAGATTCACATGCGATTTCTTTCAGATTAATAATTTTATTAGACATTTTACATGTTTTTCCCACATGTATTGAATGTGGTGTTATTTTCACATGGCTGAGTACATATTTTACTTCAATGCACAAGCATTTCTAGGCATGAAAGAATTCAATATAGTTCCTGAAGTCATATCACATGTGCACCGCCAGGGGAAAAGAAATATGCATTTAATTAGACATTTATGAGCAGCTCATGATAATAATGAGTGATTTGTGTGTGAAATGAACATTAGGCGTCACACTTACAATACGGGTCTCGTTGCAGAACAGACTGCAGCCTAGAACAGGAACGTCCATGCCGAAGGTTCTCTTCATGTACAAGCAGCCTGTGGAAGTTGTGTTCTTCACAGAGTTGCCAAAAGACATAGAGGTTTTTTAATATGACCTTAAAATTTAACTGCAAAACCATATAAAGCATATTAAGCCATTCATTCTATAATCATTGTTCATTGTATACTTTTAAAACTACACATTATGTATTATGTTGCATTAAATACAAATAAAAATCCATCCATCTATTCATCTTTACTTATTTACTTAACATTTTATTTACCTACAAATGACCAACATTAAAAGAATCAATAAAAGGTTGTCAACCTTTCGATCAGTTGAGGGAATGGGTTTGCAGGAAACGTTAACCAAAAATTATTTATATTTATATTTCTATGCATATAAACCCGATGCTCTAACAGGATCATATAAAGTGATTTAAGTTTTTAGGATATTTACAGATATTTGAATATCATGCTAAACCACTATCGCAAAGCACAGATTAGTAATGTTCTACACTCTGATGTACACATGCCATAAAATTGTGTAAAAGGTGGCTTTAGGTTTATAAAAATTATATGTAAATTAGCAACAATCTCTGACACAATTTGGGCCCTTAAAATAGGATCACCAGCCTGAAGAACTTTGAGCACTGCTGGTTTAAAATAAGTTTCTATCTATAACAAGTCTATAAAACATGGTTTGGTATGGGCTATTATCAGTTACACCATATTTCCTAGCAAATACCAAGATCACATGGACTACTGGCAAATGTGAAGAAAGCTGTGCGAGCTGTGTAATGGAAAAGGTTTTAAGTAACAGTAAGTGAAAACTGCGTATGACCTTACCATTGACACGCCAGTTGGGCAGGTAGCCTGGGAGACTGACCTACAGCTGACACATGGACTCTGAGGAGAAGAAAGCAAGAGTGATCTCTATAAGTGCTTCTCAAGCTCAGCTATGCTCGTTTAGAGGATTGCTCAATCTTTTTTATGGCACACATCCAATTAAAGTAAAAATGACAGAAAACAGCAGGTGACAAAAGAGCAAGTGTAGTGGTTTTCAGTTTAAAATAAACCTTCATTGTCTTTATCACTGTTTATCATCCTTTAAAACTTAATGGTGTAATGCACTGATCAGTCCTGATTACTTTATTGTTCAGCTATTCATAGATATTGGTAGACTGATACTGACAGATACTGATAGATGACTGTCTGATTCTTACCTTATACACGTTACTTTCTGTGAGATCACATCGATGAGGAAGAATGGGCTCTATGGATGGCGGGATTAAAACATCCACCAGTGAATACAGACATCCGTTCTTTGCCTCAACATCTGCCTCAGCTACTGCTACCCCACTGATCAGGATCTGACCCTGTTTATGGGCAGAAACCACGTGACAAACTGCTCAATGTAACATATTCATAATAGGCAGAAATGACTACAAGAAATAAGTGGCATAAAACAATTAACTTTTTAAAAATGATTATCATTATTATTTTTTTAAATGTGTAAAAATTATTGGCACCCCAACAAATGTACTATAGTTTATTTCTTCTAAGAAAAAAAAATTCTTATTGGTTCCCAAAAGCCTATTGTTTCCTTTTGTAAAATGTTTTTGTCATGCAGAAACAGGAAAAGCTCCACCTGAGCGCAAAAAAAAACGTGTCATCTGAACTTAACTAAGCTTCAGTGGACTTACTGCTGGTATCATCTTTTTTTCAATAAAGGAAATTTAGCCTAAAATATGTCTTCCTTCTTTGCTCAAGGAGCCAAAAATCCTTGTATTGACTTTTTACTAATTATGACATTCTTAATTTAACGGGAAACTGTCAGCATTTCTTCCTTACATAGCAATTAAGCAGAATGCTTAATTTTTTTTTTTTTTTTTTAAATATCGAGCTGAGCTTGTTTACTCACCACAGCAGTCACATTAATCTTCAGGACTTGATTAGCCATGGATACAGTTTGGGGGATGGATACGATGTAGCTGGCTTTCAGCTGGCATGATTATGAGAAAAGAACCGAAACAATTATGAAATTTCCAAATGACCTGTTTGATGTTCAAAAAGACTAACACAGCATCATGCTTTCTGGAGAGCAACACACACACCTGGGCCAAGGCTACGACATGGTTTCTCAGGAATTCCAATAGTTTTGGTCTACCCTGGAGATATAAGATGAAGAAACAGAAGAGAAAAAAAATGCCATCATAACTGGGTAGTGCAATGTACTGGGTATTATTCTGCCCTGAAATGTCATTACGTATAATCAGAGAAACACATAAAAATATATATTTCACTGGTACTGTATACTGGTATCTGTATAACATAGATGTCTGCATAAGTATTTTAAAGGAATAATAGCTCAGGGAAAAATTTAGAGCTTGATATGGGGATAGAGTTTTTCTCTTTTCAAACTTTACAGTATACGTATGAAATTTGAAACATTAACCAATGATCTCATTGAATTTAAATAAATAAGAAGAGTCAAATTAACATCTAGCATTATCTGCACTGGATGTTTATGGCAACTGTAATTATCTCTTCCATGGATAACAATTATATACAATTTCTATTTGGTATTAATAAAGTACTCTATCTACCGGTATCTATCTATCTATCTATATCTTTGATTATTTTTCAACATTTCTATTGTTTTTTCTCATATCATATTATCTTATTCTTATGCATATTGTTTCCTTATCTTTTATGTAACCACTCTAATTTACCCTTAGAATCAGTAAAGTCTTATTTTATCATATCATATCATATCATCTTATCTTACAGTCACTTAAGGAAGTGAATTAAACAGTTGTTACAATTAAAATGTAAACTGCATCAAATAGTTAAATAGTTATTAACTCTCTAGAATAACTATTTTATGTAAAATGATAAATCTGGTTTCCAAATGCTTTTTTCAAGTTTCATTCTGAACAGTTTACTTTTGTGCAGCATATTACTGTGTCATAATGTAATGTAATGTACTGTAATGTAAGAGGCACAGGCCTACCTCCTCAGATTGAAGGAAGGTTAGCTGGTCTTCCTTCATTAAATTAAATGCTGCATTTGTGGGAGCAAACAGTGTGTAGGGACCGTCCTTATCCAAAACGTCCACCATGTTGGTTTTCTGTAACGGTGGAACGCAGTGAGAGATTTGTGGTTTTACAAACATGTTCTGATGTGATTAAGGGATGACTTTATGACAAGTATTCTTTGTTACCTCGATTAAAGACTTAAATATGGAGAACTTGCCGTTGTCCGAAAGGATTTTCATCAGGTTTTCCTGGGTTACCCAAAACAAAGTTATTAGTTAGATAGTAAAAATTAAGTGTGAATGGTTGGCTGATACAGAATGATCATTAACAAGAGAATGGTGAGATGTGGCCAGACGCAAATCATTATTTTGTTCTCAAACTTCATTACAGGTCAAACTGTCAAACTGTCCAAATTGCTGTTGAAATTAACCAAGATATTCTGACCAATCAGATGAGAGACTTCACCAGCACTAACCTGCCATCAGACACCATGAGTTTATGGAGGTATGAACATACCTGACTGTCGCTTATCACAGTAGAAGGCACTGTGTCCAGAATTTTGTCAATTAGGTGAATCATCCCGTTTGAAGAGATAATATCCGACTCCAACAGCGCTGCTTTTTTACGGCTGCCGTGGATTCGAACCTTCACCTGCCCTGACTAGTACAGAAGGAGATGGATGGAGGGCATGAATTAGAACAGACAACTATTTTCTCTCTCTCTCTCACACACACACACACACACACACTTCTCTACCTCAGTTACTGATTCAGCTGATTTTCCAGTCAGAGTGTAATAGAGTATTCCGTTCTTCAGTGTATCAGAGTTCACTTCCCCAGGGATTATGTGCATCTTTACCAGATAGCGAGCCTTCGCCTGATCTGCCAGAAGAGTTTTCACCTTAAAAAGGACAGTAGAAGCATTGATGTCCAGATAAATGTGAAGGTTTGCATACACATGTGATTCAATGAAAAAGACAAAGAAATGTATAAAGGTAAATTATATTAATAAAAAAATAGAATGCATGAAAAGACACACTGCATTTTTTGTTTTACTGTATATGTATTTCTTCATTGTCATATACAATACATTGTCATATATCTAATGGTGTACATTAAGATACGAGGGCTGTACTGAAAGTAATGGACATAACTTTTTTTAATTAACAATCCAATTCTTGAATCCTCTTTGAAACTCTTCTTTGTTGCAGTTAATGGTCTCCCACTGCGTTACAGAACTTTTACGGAGATGACACCATTGACAAGAACATTGTGAACAGACGGATAAAGTAGTTTAAATGAGGTTGAAACCAGCATTGAAGACAAACCACACACTGGGAGACCATCGACTGCGACAGAGGGGATTTTCACAGAGGATTTGAGAGTTGGGTTCACCAATGGTGCAAATGCAAGAATAAAAATCAGAAATAAAAATCAGGAAAGAATTAGAAGGTGTGTCCAAACTTTTGACCAGTTGTGCTTATCAATTGATTTAAAAAAAAAATCCTGTACACTTTTGCTTTACTTTCGATACTATGGTTAAAAAAACAACTAATTATACCAGTTTAAAAATTTTCCTCTAAGTAACTCTTGCCTTGTTTTAGTTGTAATATTGACTCTGTTCTACCTGACATGAAGCCAGTACATTTCTCCCAACAGTAGAATCGTTTTACGATTGTTCTTTTAGTAAGTGCTTTATCCAGTTTAGAGTTGAGATGAATCTGGAGCGGATCCTGGGAACAGTGGGTGTGAGGTAGGAATAGACACCAGGGTCCCATGCACACACATTTACACACTGACACACACCAAATTTAAGTAGCTCATCCAATTATTGTTGTTTTGGGGATTGGAGAAACAATAGAACCTGGAGGAAACCCACATGAGCACAAAATTTGACAATCTTCTTCCCATAACAACCATCTGCCCCTAAACAAAAGAAGATTTCTGTAATATTAAATATAAATGATAAATTTCAGAAAGGTAAAAGGTGTAGTGCTTAGCACTGTTGCTTTGCACCTCCAGGGTGTGTGAATGGAGTTTGCATGTCCAAAGACCTGCAGATTAGGTTAATTGGTGTTCCCAAGTTACCCGGAGTTCGTGTATGTGTGTGTGCCTTGTGATGGATTGGAACCCTGTCCAGGGTGTACCCGCCTTGTGCCCTATGTCTCCTGGGATAGGCTCCAGGCCCCCCACGACCCTGATTACAGGATAAATACTTTTTCAGGTGTGTGTGTGTGTGTGTGTATGCGAACTTACAGGTTGATCTGATTTGAAAGCCCTGTTCTTTGGCACAAACACAGTGAATGGTCCAAGTGAGGTCAGAGGCCAGGACATGACACCCTCTGAAACCAGAACATGTTTGTGAAACTCTGCCTTAAAACATCTGCTCAACATTCTATAACACAACTCTAAAATGACTACAGATTGCCTTTTGATCAAAATGTGTTCTGACATCTGAACTTTCAGCTGCATAACACACATGATGTTATATAATTTCTATCTGTTATCACCCAAATGAGGATGGGTTCCCTGATTGAGTCTGGTTCCTCTCAAGGTTTCTTCCTATTGCCATCTCTGGGAATTTTTTCTTGCCACTGTCGCCGTCACCCTTGACTTGCTCATCAGAGACATTTCATTCATCATTCATTCATTCAACTCATTATTATCTAGACACATTTTTCTCACATATACACAATTCCATAAATTTTCTTTTTTTTTAAATTTTCTTTCATTTTTGTGAAGCTGCTTTGAGACAATGACCATTGTTAAAAGCGCTATATACATAAAATTGAAATTGAAATTGAATCTGATAGCTGTCTTGTCACTCACCAAACAGGCTGATGGCACTAGAGAGCTGACCGTATGACCGGCTCGTTGGGTCTGAGTTTAGTTCTTGTAGACGCCTGATTATGTTCCCAAAACAGACTTTTCCATTGCCAAGGAAACCATCTTGACAATTACATCTGTATGTAAGAAATATGTCCAAAATTTTTATGTACTGTAGATGTTTGTGTAACTTAGGCTTATAATTTAAAAAAAAAGCTTGTACAGGCATGCACATGCTTTGAGCAAACATACTCCACTGTTCCTGGTGCCACTGTAGTGCAGAAGGCATCCTTATGGCAGGAATTTGGTTTACACGCATCTTTCACACTGCAGCCCATTCCCATGACAAAATTCTCAAACCCTTCTAGACATTCACAGTGAGCCTTGATACACATAACACATAAAACACACACACACATAATGATGTGAATGTGCTTATATACCGTATGTTCAGGCAGTTAGCACAATGAAGTAATGCAATACAACTTAAATAAACAATAAACCAAAAATTACCTTCGCAGGTCCATCGTACACACATCGTGAGGAGTTGCTTTGGCAGCCACCGTAGCCTGTTTGGCAGAGATCAATGGGCAGACACACCAACCCGTCTCCATAATAGCCTTCTGCACACGTGCATGTGTGTTGGTTCGGCCCAGTGTGCACACACGCCGCATGCTCATGACACACGCGCTTCTGACATGGATTAATCGCTGTAAATAATAGCAGCAGTTACCATGTGAGGAATACACCCCCATTAATATAGAAAAGCCGGCAAGTGTGAAAGTGTTCTTTCGGCTGTTCCCATAAGGGATCGCCATAGTGGACCACATCTCCACGTCTACCACATCTTCCTTTGTCTGCACCATCTGCACATCCCCTCCTCACTACATCCCTAAACCTTCTCTTGGAGATCTTCATTTTTTTCCTCATGCTTGGTAGCTCCATCTCTAACATTCTTCTCCCGATACACCCCTCATCCCTCCTCTGCACATGTCCAAACCATCTTAATCTGGCCTCTCTAATATACAGTACATTCCATATAATGAAAAGCTCCTGGGTGATCCATCACACTTACAGTTACACTGAACTCCATCACCAAAGTAACCAGGTTGGCATTTGCACACCAGATTTCCAGAAGCTGCATCTTCAAAACAACGTGCATCAGGACCACATTTCAGAGCAGCACAACCTGGGAGCTCTGTAAGAACACACACAGATAGACACAGGGTTGCCATGTTTGTGCTTTTCTACCAGAACTGGACTACTTTTGATTGGCTTTTTTTTTCATGGTTATTGGTGAAGGTAATTTTATTATTTTATTTATTTATTTATTTATTTTTAGGTAACAATCAATACATAATATCAAGCTTGTTTCCACTCTGTCGGAAAGTTGCAAGTTGATAACGCTCAGTTGCACTTTATTTTAACACGATAATCGATTTCGGATTCACAACTATGAAACAAAAGCGTAGCACCTGCAGGATGGATAAATTTTGCAATATTTTCCAGCTTATGGGTTAAAAGGGGTTAAAATATTAAACATTTGTAATATGAACTCAAATGTAGCTGCAATATTCAACAGATAATCCTAATAATAGCCCAACTGGGGCAGTGGTGGTCTCTCAGGTAGTTAAGACTATGAGCTGCTGATAAGAGAGACAGGGGTTCAAGCCTCACCACGGCCAGGTCACTACTGTTGGGTACTTGGGAAAGACCATTAACCCCTACGAACACTATGGCCCATACAGTATATGCCTGCAACTGCATGCAGTGCCGGTCTCAAATCAGGTGAGAAAATGGGAGGGTTGCGACAGGACGAGCACCCGGTGTAAAACCTGCGCCAGATCTTGTAATCCAATTATCTGATGTGGTGATCCCTAGAATCACCTCAGTCGGAACACTCTGACCCGATCCGGCCGAATCAAACAATCCCAAATTAAAGAATCTTGAATTTTTGAACTTAAAATTTTTTTTTATTCAAGACAGAAAATTTTAATTTAATTGAATTAAAAAAAATCCTGAATGAAGAAATCTTGAATCACATGATATTGAATTAAAAACGCTAAGTCATGGAAGCTTGAATAAAAGAATCCTAAATAAAAAAATGAATCATAGGATAATAAATCAAAGAAATCTAAATTACAAAATCCTGAAGCCTAACCTAAACTTAAAGCTGGAGGGGAAAAAAATCTTAATTTTCTTCTTCTTGTATGTCAAAAAGGTTATATTCTGAATAAATTCTGGGAGTAAATTCACATTTTATCAGATCAATCTCCATGTAAACAGCTAGGCTTTCAAGAAATTTTGAATTAGAATGATTTTGATCTGATTGAAGAAACACTGTCCATATATAAAGGTACTGTACAGTAGCTGTTGATCTCTAACATTTTCTCATAGATAGTGGAAACAAACTGCCATAACATAACTTACTTTTGGTCAAATTAGGACCCTACAGTACATACTGGCTTGACAACTTGTGAATTAAAGGACTAAACTACTACAGTAGGCTGTATATGCTCATTTAGTTATAATTACATTATGCATTTTTGTCATATCAGCATGGATGTTACGCGTTTATAGTGCATGATTTGAAGTCCAGTATGACTGTTCTGTTTCCCATTGAACTGATTATGTTGTGCAGATCTGGCAACTTTCTATAAAAAGCATCTCTGCCAAGAAAAAACATACCCTGATCACAGTCTGGCCCGGTGTATCCTGAAAAACAGGTGCACTGTCCATTCCCTCTCAGTCCTCTGTTACACACTCCATGCTTACAAGTGCACACTAAACAACACACACACATACACGTAGTAGTTACGTTTCAAGAACAGCTTCCATTCCTGAAATATTATAAAATAACTGACAGCTTTAGGTTACCGTTGCTGCATGTAGGTCCGTACCGGTTCTCTTCACATTCCTCACATGCAGTTCCCACAAATCCTGTCTGCAGGATGACAATATATTTTTGTTGTAGTTTTCTCTAAAGGCATCTGATATAATAAACGCATTGCAACGTAATATTATGTGCATAAAACGCACATGAATGTAACATATGCTACAGGTCAGCTAGCTGCACCCAGTCTGTGTGTGGTACTGTATGTGTGTATGAGAGAGACATACTTACTTTACAAGTGCAATTCCCGGAGCCTGCGATGTCATCAGAGCAGACCCCGTTGTTATTGCATGGAGTAGCTGCTGATCCTGGACACTCTAGAATGGAATACATGTTTAGACATATACTGTAGATTATAAACTATAAACTGCACCATTGGATGTTCTACTGTATACTGTTATATATAACAAGCACTATTATTTTTTAATGTTTGGAGCAAATAATCTGATTCTCAGCAGTGACCTAAAGACACAAGGTTATTGTCAGCACAAAGATTTGTGTGTGTGTGTGTGTGTGTGTGTGTGTGTGTCTGTGTGTGTGTGTGTGTGTGCGTGTGTTTGTGCATGTCAGGCAGATTCCCCTTTACTGACCTCCTCTTTTCCTACACTTCCCACTATTCTTTCTCTCAACAGTTATCTCTCCTCACCACTGTGTTTTGGGTTAAACCATGGCCTTCCTGTCTCTCTCTCTCTCTCTCTCTCTCTCGCATGTAATGTCCACTAACCAATATTAGATCCTGTTATCACTTCGATTCTAGCAGTTATTTAAAATCAACCCAAAAATACAGCTTGTCATGTTACTAGAATTTAGTTCCTGATAAACAATAATATTAACAATCAAATCCCATGTGGTGTTGAGCTACACTCTCACTCATAGGAGGAGGCTTACAGTAGGGCACAAGGCAGGGATTTGAACCTGGCTGGGAATCGAACCCGGACCCTGGAGGTGCAAGGCAACAGTATTAACCACCACACCACCATGCCGCTGTTGAGCTACACTCTCTATAAAATGTGCTTATTAAAGCAAGAGGGCTTATTTAAAAAAATAAATAAACTTAGATTCCTGAATCAAGGAATCTTTAATAAAAAAATAACCTGAATATATTACAGAATCCTGTTTAAGAATAATGAAATTAAAGAAAACTGGATAAATAAATAAACAAATAAATAAATATATCTTAATTTAAAGACTCTTGTGAAGAAAAGAATGCTGAATAAAAATCAGAAACCCAAATCAAATAATCATAAAATCAAATAATTCTAAATTAAAGAATACAAAATAAAAATAAAAACTTGAATTAAAAAATCATTAAAATAAGCTTCAATTAAATACAGTAATCTGGAATAAAGAATGCTGAATCATGGAGGCCTGATTCAAGGAATCAGTGATGCTGATTAAAAAAAAACTTAATTAGATAAACTTTAATTTTCTTTAATTATTTTAATATCATCCCTCTCAGACCCAGACTCCTCCTCTCTACCACTAGAGACTGCGACTGAAACTTTCCTCTCCTCTCTCTCCTCATCCATAGATCTCCTTTGCCCGGTGTCAGCTAAACCAAGGAAAACGTCTTGTCCTGCTCCTTGGCTATCTGATGTACTACGCAACAACAGGAGAGAATTAAGTACTGCAGAGAGAAGATGGAATAAATCGCAGCTTGATGCAGATCTCGTCTCTTACCAGACTCTTTTCTCCAAATTCTCATGTGACGTGACTTCTGCCAAAACTACATTCTACAGAGAAAAGCTGGAAGCCTCTGCACATGATCCTGACAAACTCCACAACATCTTCTCCTCACTACTCAACCCACCGACTCCTCCTGCCCCTTCCTCTCTGACTGCTGACGATTTTGCCACATTCTA
>JAQMYJ010000004.1:7576983-7594892 GCA_030014305.1 Clarias laeviceps | reverse complement strand
TGAAGAAAAAACTGCGATTTTCTGGTAACAAAATTGTGGCTAGTAAAAAGGCTGAATGGCTAGTGACTCCGGAAATCTACTAGCCACATTGGCCAGTGAGCAAAAAAGTTAATGTCATGCCCTGGTACACATGCACACAAACACAACAGAATCAAAAAGTTTTTAATCAATTAAGCTAAATAATTCTACTTCATACGCTTCAAACACTCACCTGCAGTCCTGCCGTCCTCTGCCAGATGTCATCTTGTTATAACCTGCTGGACATGTGGTTATATCACTTATGGAGCACAAATGGCACTCTGACTTTGTCATCACCTGTGTGCTCCTGTCACAGCGGTTCTATAGAACATAAGCATAGAGAGAACAGATCATGCACATAGAGTATACTGTACCAAATCAAATGCCTTCTCTAATTAAGAGCAGCTGTTAAAAAGATAAAGACATTTTTCCAATATGTTTTATTGCTGGTGGACATATTTACAAAGGTAATGTATGGTGCTGAAAAAGCACAAATGGAGCAATTACTGTACATTAAGAGCTCTCAGAAGAGCATCTTTGCTCTTTTTGTTAAAGTGAACAGCGAGAGATTTATTTAAACACAGCTAATAGAAATTAATCAGAGCATGATAATGGAGGTGTTTGACACATATTGGAATCACAGGTTTTGTGAGACCCAGACTTTACCATTCTGTGAGAGATGTATAAATAAGAAGCAGTGTATTTCAACAGGTTGAAAACAGGTCCTTACAGTGTATGAGTCTCGTACAGAGATATACAGTACATACAATGTTGTTGGGAGAAAATCTCTTGTTCTCATATGAAGATAAAGAGGTCTCAACATTAGGAACATCAAGCTAAACAGACATATCAAAAAAGAAAAATAGAAATAAATTAGCAGATCGCCTATTCAATAAAGATTCAATAAAGATGGTTTTAAGCTAGATTTTAAAATATAGCCGTATTTTTACGTATTTTATAACCGTTATTGCTATGATACTTTAATGTGTCAGCTTACACATATGTGTCAGTGTCACCCCAGGATGCTTATTGTTCATTCTGATTAATGAGTTTGAATAAGCAGTCAGGCGCAGAAACAAGTTATTCCAGGTGTACAGGAATATATTCTAATGTATTTAGTGGAAACGGAGGAGATGTTTTTGTGCCGGATCAGTTAAAAATTTATTCAAGATGCTTGCCAAAGTGGACCATAGTTGAATCAACATTTTTGTCTATTGATGAAGCGGGCCTACAGTAAAACCTTAAGCATAATTGACAACAACACAGTTATTGCTTTACCACGTTGCTCATTTATACAGTTATCCAGTCTGACAGTCACATGGCAGCAGAGTAACACATTAATCATGTATTAATCAGATACAGATAAAGGGGATTAGTTGATCCGCACATCCAACATTAGAAACATATGATTGCAGTCATCTTGACCATATCATTGTTGCATTGTAGCTAACGTAACTTAAATAAGCACTGTCTACATCTGTATACGTCCCAGAGCACACACCACATCAAACCTTGAGGTAGATGTCTTACAACAGCAAACAATCACATGAGTTCCTGTCCTGTCAACCGAGAACAAGACTCTGAACCTCAAATCGACACAGAATCATCAGAACTGGACAGGTCACAATAAGGGGGTGGGATAAATAAATAAATATATACATAAATGTTTTTCCCATCTTCTGTCACATGATTGGCTGATTGTATGAGCAAGTGGAAGTTCTAGTGTTCCTAATAAAATGTCCAGTGTGTGTATTTCTCCCATTAGTTTTCCAGAGATTCCCAATGGAGCACCAAACATGTCTGAAATCTCAGCTTCTTTTTTTTCCCTTAAACAATATTGGTAATGCTAGTTTATAAATTATTATAGTACTATTATTATTATTATTATTATTATTATTATTATTATTATTATTCGAAGCATGTACATGACTTTTTGTGATGTAATGTCATTCATTATGAGAACTCTAACCTTACTCAGTTCTTGTGAGTGTATCTCACCTGTGCGTCAGTAGACTGTATCTCGGTTCCCACCAGGATCAGCAGGAGGAGCATTCCACTTTCACAGGCAGAGCTCATCCTGAACTCCATGATTCTAACTTCTACACAAGTGTCCTCTTTCTGACGTTCCTCTCCAGTCTGTGAATGCTTAGGATAGCCCTCTGCCTTTTTAACTTCCTTTTTTTCCCCTCCTCCTCTCCTTCCTGTGCCATAACTATCAAGATCACAGAGACCAGCACCTTCCTTCCAGACCTTTCCTTTAGCGTATACAGATCATCAGCAACCAGGAAAAAGTCTATTCTCTTTCAGGCACTATAGGAGGCACAAACCTGGAGCTAAACAAATCATTAGATAATCATCATCTTATTCATATTCAATAGTAACTGTTCTGAATTGTTGAAAAACTACACTACAACTAACAGGAAATGGCATGTGAATGTGAAAACGATGTGTGTTTTAAGATGAACAGACCTTATTAAAAATGCGGTTGTGTACTTTGCCTGTATTCGGAGCGGGATTTTTTCAACAACTTTATGCAACATGAACATTTGTTTCCATCCAGGGTTCCATAAACCTTTCCCTGAGATTTTGTATCGATGATGTGAGAGTCAAACAACTCCAAGATCTGCTTCTCTGGCACATCCCATAGACTTTCAATTAGCTTAAGGTCAGCTCACTGTGGTGACCAATGTGCTCCCAGAACATGGCTGTATCATCAGGGAGGAAAATGTGCATAAATGTGATAACCTGATCATTCAGTACCTTTAGGTCGTCAGCTGACTTCATTTTATTGACAAATAACATTGCTGAGCCGAGACCTGAGGAACTGAAGCAAGATCATAACACTGCCTTCAGAGGCTTGTACAGTTGACACTATGCATGATGGGTGCATTGCTTCATGTGCTTCCCTTCTTACCCTGACACACCCAACGCTCTGGAATAGGGTCAAACCCGAACCATCAGACAGCATGAAGTTTCTCCATTGCTCCAAAGTCCCATCTTTATGCTCCATACCAATCTGAAGCCTCACTAACAAGTGGATTTCTTATGTTCAGACAGCTGCTTATTCGTAATTCTGTGAGTTCATAGCTGTGATTTCTACTTTCAAAACTTTTCCCATACAACTTCACCAAGCATTTAAGTGATCTCTGATCACAATCCGGTTAGAATCTGCTGCCATTAGGATGCCTGAGGGCTTGGGCCCCAGGTGTGACACAGGGCCCTCACACAAGATTTTGCTGCATAGCTCATACACACTTGCAGGTGTGCACATGAAACCCGGTAAAGATTTATAGCTCATTGAGTAGAACAACTTTTGCATTGCATGTCATGGGCTCAAATCAACAGGAAGTCAGTTATTTTGAGTCGTTTGCAAAAGAAACCCAATGGATTTTGATGTACTCCTCCTAGGGGATTTATACGATCGCCACCAAACCGGTCCTACTGTATGTGATCTACATGAGTCGCTCTTCGTTGCTTGCCACTATATTCAGCATTATTCTTTCACTTTTTAATAATACATTAGACAGTTCTGAACCCAATTTCAGTAATAAATACAATAAATAAGAAATCTTCAGTAATTTGACATTTCTGAAATTCAGTAGATACTCACAAGATACATTTTCTGATGGTTGTTTAAAAATTGAGACTGCAGTTTGGGATAAAAGAATTGTTGCTGAATGTTTACATTTGCTGTGTAATGCAATTATATATCTGTATCATAAAATTTTTAGACCTGAAGTGGGCGTGGCCTAAACAAGGCTTTTTTTCATAATTTAATACATGAACAGAAATAATGGAAAAACAGTTAAAACATGACCATGTGTTGATTCTCCCTCTGGCAATTTAACCTACTATGACCCTGAACAATCAGTGACTAAAGATGCTATAAATGCATTGCTTATGTTAATCGCCTTGGACCTGCTTGCCCTGATATTTCTTTCTTTCCTTTCTTTATATCATCCTTTCTGATCTGATCTGTCGCTCTTCTCACTGCATGTCACGGGACCCCAGTGCTGCTGTATACTTTTAGTCTGAACAGGGGGGTAGGTCTTGAAATGTTTCACCTTCAGCCAGGAGAATTACAGGATGTCCTCAATCATAAATAAGCAGGGTAACAGCCAGAGGTTTTGCTTCACACACACTTCCTGTACATTCTGCTGTGTCAGAACTTTCATTGCTCCAGACATTTATATGAGATGCAGCAACTGGGCTGTGTAAGCATGTCATGAATAGTATTTCACACATGTAACAGTACTTTTGCTACTGACTTAAAGGGGAATTAATCATTGCTATTAGATATTTAAACATTTTTAAAGAATGGACAAAAGGACAAAATGTAAAAAATATATAAATGTGTTTAACTGATACGTATAAAAAAAAATGGATGGATGGATATAAGATGTACAGTATAATTCTATAACTGTGCAAGGAATAAAACACTTATGTGTGTTGATATAATCAGTAATAGAGTGTTGTGATTTATACAGATTTACTATTAACAGTATTAACAGCATTTAATAACAATTCATTTTTTTCCTTCTATTTATCAATGAATCATTCATCAATGACACATCATACATTTAACCATTGATTACCATACTTGACATTGTGCAATGTCAGATACAATTTTAAAAAATGGTTTTGGATGTGTTAAAATCATTTCATATGGGAGGTTAAAACCCTCAGTGATATAAACCAACACACTGGTTGAAAAGCTAATTTTCATGCAAGCGTATATGCGTTTAGGGAAAGCCTTCTTTCAGGCACACAGTTCATTAAACTTCGCTTTCTCGGATGCTTTGACCGCGTCCTGTTTCCTTTAGAATGTGGATGATGACAAGCTTGGCCTTTGAGCCCTTTATTGTTCTCCTCCCTTTACAAAAGACACGAAAGCCTTGGGGCTTTCCTGGAATCAAACCTCACTAAGAACATTAAAGAGTCAGCTAAAGAACTTGATGACATCCTTGTTTGTTTTTTTAAATAGTTGAATGAAAAAAGTAAAGTAAGTGTGCAGTGATATGTGAGTGAAGGAGAGTTATTAGATCTCGTACTGGGTTAAGATGATGCATCTGCTGTTGAACTACACAAAAGAATCTACACCAATCAGCCATAACATTAAGACCACTGCCAGGTAAATTGGGTAACAGTGATTATCAGTTATATACCAGTAAAGTGGAGCATGAATCATGGACACTCAAGGCTCATCTGTGACCACAGAAACCAAAGACCAGCTTGTCTGCTCTGATCACACGAAAAAAACAATGCACCACAAACTGCTGTAAAAGTTAACGCTGACCAAGACAGAAGTGTATTAGAACACGCAGTGAGCCACAGCACACCACACACAGGGCTCAGCAGGCAAGGAGCCCAAGGCTGCTGACTCCAAACTCCAAACTATCCAATTCAGCATCCATGGAATGCACTGAACAAACAAGTCCGACCCACAGCACCCAAATGATGTGCTGTTATCATCCTAGTGCCAGACACACCTCCAGAGGTCCCACAGAGCCATGCCGTGAGGAGACAGAGCTGCCCACATGGCACATTTCAAAATGATTTTTCATTCTTTAACCCCTTAAACTCTCACACTAGTTGATAGCCCAGATATTTTTTAACAACCTGAATAGCAAAGCCTTCGTTTACATATTAACGTTATAATTAATGTGGAGCAGCTCGTGTGGAGCCTCTGCTTAAATTGCACTTTACCCCACTATTCTTTATTCACTCTTGTACTGATCCTTTATTAAAATCACAGACAAAAAATAAAAAGGAGTGCACTAATTGTAATAGTCTCAAAAGCAGTGTAATAAGTGGAATTACATAATCCACTTGGCATGAAGCATATTCATGCTTGATCTTATTAAAAAATCATCTGACAAATGGTTCTCCTGCATGAAAGCACTAATATCTAATTTCACACCATCTGTAATCTGGATTTTACGGTTTAGATAATCATGGATTAGATTAAGTCTCATCTTTGATTGGTTCTATTACCATCCTTCTGTGAACAAGTTCATTTTTATGTCTTCGAACCTCCTCTCGAAGAGCAAACAGCAGCCGCTGGTCCCACAAGCATGGAACAAAAAGCGGAGGATGAATCCCCAATAGATGTTTCTACTCTACTGTCTCCCTTAGGATATGTGCTTCTGTCCTTCTGGATGCTGATCGCCACTCTTCTTTCTGTCTTCTTTAACTCTCTGGTTATTGCGGTAATGTTACGCAACCGACAGCTTTTCCTCCCGACAAACGTCCTCATTCTGGGACTGGCCATCTCTGATTTGCTCATGACCCTCTGTGGATCAGCTGTTGCCACTGTGACCAACTACTACGGGCAGTTCTTTATGGGGAGAGTACTCTGTGTCTTCCAGGGATTCACTGTGAATTACTTTGGTGAGTGACTGCACATAGAGTAATAAAGTAATATTCAATAGAGTAATATTTAAACATGGTAATGATGCACCAGCTGGCCAGCTTGTAAGATATTGTAAATGACATTTATTCATTCAAGTGATTTAAACTGATCAGGGTCTTGAGGTACGTAGTGGACGAAGTGGACAAAGTGATATCAAGGAATACGTCCTGGATTGGAAATCCACTGCAGGCCACCATGCAGTCGCAGGGACAATTTAGTACCTAAAGGAACCTGGTGGAAACTTATTCAGTTATATAAAAATCATGCACACAGACAGACTATCAATTTGAAACATATTAATGAAATTTACTTATTACAATAATGAGACTATATACATTTAGTCAGTTTTAAAAAAGGAACATCTAAATAGTTTATAACTTTGAAGTGGTAGCTCAATTCCAGTTTGAACTCATCGGTCATTGAGTTTTCTTTGGGTACTTGGGTTTTCTCTCATTTATAAAACAAGGAGCATTGTTGGGTGTTTGGTGCACTGTATGGTCCTGTATCTCATTCAGTTTGTTTTCTTTTCTTGCACCAAATATTGCATATTGCTTGTACAGCTATTGAATTCTAAACTGTGACCAGATAAAGCAGGTACTGAAAGCAATCAAAATAAATGAACCTGTTAGGTCAATGTACAGTTAGTGAGTGTTCAACTTCTGCAATGACGATTGGTTGTCATTTAGGTTGGTAACGTACTGGTCCAAAGCAGTGCGGCTGGTGCAAAAAGATTTTTTTGGGGGGCGCGCAAAATTTTTTAAACTTTTAATAATCGCCTGTAAATAGCCATAAAAAGTGCTGGAAAAGCACCAAGTGTAAGATCGGCCGTGATCACTTAACTGCTGCTTAATTAGAAGATCAGGTCGATCTGGTCAAAGCTCTTTAACTTTTTTCTTTCTTCGTCCGCTCGCCTTGCTAAGGGGTATTTTAGCAAAGAAATTACAGAATTTTCTCTCATCTTTATCTGGCTTCCATGTCAATCACTATTCAATACATTAACTAACAATCTGCTGACCGTTAATAAGACTCGTTAAAAATGGTCCAATCACATGAGCCCAAATATTTGAAAACAATATTGATTCGCTAAGAACAAAAGTGGGAGGGTTCAGGGCGCACAGTGCTCCGCCCCAAGGATGATTTGAAAAAATCCAATTAGAGCTATTAACTATTCATCTCTACCAACTTTACTTTATATATTGATTTAGCTAAATAGCCAAAAGTCATTGAATTATTTTAATTATAAATCCTCAATTGGACTGAGAAATATCACCAACCATAATTCAGTAAATCTCTTTTTTTTCCAATTCCCTTAGGCCTGGTCTCCATGTGTACACTAACTCTGATGGCTTATGAGCGCTACCATATCATATGCAAGCCCATGGGTGCCTTCAAGATAACCCTGCGACGCAACGTCAAAGGTCTAGTTCTAGTTTGGCTCTACTGTCTGTTCTGGGCCACAGCACCCCTACTAGGTTGGGGATCCTATGGCTCAGAAGGAGTCCAGACCTCATGCTCTCTGGCCTGGAAGGAGCGCACCTGGGGCAGTTACAGCTTCCTGATCACATACTGGCTCTTCTGCTTCTTTGTGCCCACATGGCTGATCATCTACTGCTACTACCACATACTGACTTCTATTGGAAGGGTAAGGACACAAATAAATACAGAACAGGATTCTGTACAGAGTGCATTCTAAATTTTATTTCTTTTTTCATCTCCAAATGTGTATCTGTGTATAGCTGAACCAGAGCATAGAGAGTCAGAGAGGCAGGTCACGGCAAAAAGAGGACAGGCATGCTATGTGCATGGAGGGTGCAATGATTGGTTCCTACTTCTTTTGCTGGCTGCCCTACGCTATTGTATCGATTCTTGTGATCCTTGTGCCAGATATTTCGATATCCCCACTGTTTGCCTCCATGCCTGCTCACTTGGCTAAGACCAGCCCTGCATATAACCCCATCATTTTCTTCTTGGCCAAAAAACAGGTAAGAGAGAAGTGATTCAAAAAAAGTTAAAACTGACCTTTTTATTATTAAAAGTTGTCCAATTACGTTTTAAGTGGTGCAAAACACTTATAGATCATCTACAATCTTTCCATACAGTTTTGGGACATGGCCTTGGAGATTATATCATGCGGCTGCTACAATCCTACTCTTCCCAGGGTAAGCGGTGTCATAAAGGTGGAAATAGTGGAGCCTGGCTCCAAGCGCCTGAGTTCCAACACTATTCAGCCTGAACCTGCACCTGACCAACTGAGACCCAGTGCTGAAGAAGGCACCATAGTGAAAGGATGAATAACTGTTTGATGGTGCTTATTTTATCAACACCTACTTACAAGCTCGCCATGTTAGAGAAACAGCTTTGCAAGTTTCTAGCACCAATAAAACCCAAACAGTTGATTGAATTAAAAAATCTATATAAAGTGTTCCCTCAAAATCATGAGTACCAATGCAAACTATGTTGTAACTGAAACATATAACATACACTGATCAGCCATAAAATTAACACTACATAATGTTAACTCATTCATTTTATTATCAATTATAAACTGGTGACGGGATCATGGGCGCCCAAGGCTCATTTATGATTATCGGGACCAAAGGCCAGCCCGTCCATGCCGATCCCACAGAAATAATATTCTGTGGAAAGGAATAATGAAAGTCACCAGAACACCCAATCTATAGTATCACAGCCCGCTTGCTTATGGTGCCCAGCAGGCAAAGAGCCCAAGGTCGCTGACCCAGACTCCAAATTCCCCAGATCACAATCTGATCTAACACCTATATACAAGACAAACAAGTCTGATCTAACGAGGC
Source organism: Clarias laeviceps (assembly GCA_030014305.1). Classification (NCBI taxonomy): domain Eukaryota; kingdom Metazoa; phylum Chordata; class Actinopteri; order Siluriformes; family Clariidae; genus Clarias; species Clarias laeviceps. The sequence continues at coordinate 7,585,649 of JAQMYJ010000004.1, read as the reverse complement.
CCCACACAAGGATCTGCTGCCAATGTCTTGCTGGCAGACACCACAGCACACCCCCAGAGGTCCTGTAGAGTCAAAGAGCCAGAGAATATTGGGTATAATGTTTTATCTTTTAATTTTATGGCTAATCGTTTTATAATTATAATTATTAAATATATGCTGTCGGAACAGTTCTCTCTCTCTAAAATAGTCTCATACTCTTGTCTTCTTAGTGTTTACTGGCAGTTGGCATCGACTATGTTGCATTACTGCCACCTTCTGATCTTGATCTCCCTCTTTCTTTCACCAAAGAAAAAAAAATCACCAAAAATACAAAATACTGTACACATAGAGAATAGTGAGTGTTATATTTCCAGATGTTGTTTATTATTTAATTTGCTTTTTAACATTTAATATGTTATTTGTCTTAAAGGTTCCACACAGTAGTGTGCACAAGTATCACACTAGTGATCTTTAGTTATATATGTTTATTATGCATGCATTATTACATTATTATGTATTTTTTCTATTTCTAACAGACAAAGCTCCACCTGAAATACTCCTTAGATAATGCATTTCTCCATTTATTTCACTCCTTTTCCAAATGAATGTAAATGTGTCTATGTAAATGAGCTACTTCTGAACCCAACCCCTGCCAGAGAACAGCAGAGCTGAGCAACAAGCAGGGGGAGTGTTCTTCTTATATGAGGTCAAGACAGTCCTGACTTGTTTAAACGCTGACCAATATAAAAAATGAAAAAAGAAAAAAATAGATAGATAGATAGATAGATAGAGTATTTTATTAATTCCAAAGGGAAATAACATATGCTCTTTTTTCTCACATTTTTTTGCTTGTCTAAAAATGACTGAGTGGATTTTGCATAGTGAGTCCCCTTTACTGTCTTCATAATTGTTACATTAAAATAAATTATAAAAACTACAAAATGAGCAGATGTGTCCAAACTTTTCATCTTTTGTAGTAAATATGTAAATTGTGCATTTACTTTTGGCATTTAAAAAACCTAATGCATTCAAACATCTAACACTCAAAACCTATCGAAGACAATTCAAAAGTAGTCCAGATCTGTGGGAAAGCAACTCACATGGCAACCCTTACCCTGTATGTACTGTAACTGCTACTGTATCCAGTAGATGGAGGCAAAGAGCATTACAGTGATAATAAGGAAGGAAAAAGTAGTGTAGAAGGTATATCCTGGGATAATGAAAAATAAAGAATGTTAATGAGTTTGCCACATACTATTTAAAATATAGTATCAAATAATACATAAAAAACGTAAAACAGATACACATAAAAAGCTACTTAACTTGATAAAGTGAAATTGACCTACTTTATTGGTTAAACTTATGATAATCTTTATGATGTTACTAAGAGTGGGTTAAAACAGACTGATCAATTAATAAGAGCAAGGAAAGGTTGGCAAAAAAGGCCTGTGATTAATCCAAACCCCATTAGGCCTTCAACAGCACGGGTAAACTCTATGAGCTCGACCAGACTGCTTGGAATGTTTACAAGCTGTAACACCCCATACAGAGTGCAAAGACATGGAGCCCTGAAAGAAGCATTACTCTTAGCGATAACGTATAACTCAATCAACAAACATTTTAGTTGCACAAAATTCCTTGTGAATAGAAGTCTTAAAAAATGACTAACACAGCCTAGTGCCCTTTAAATGCTGAAACATTATTAGACTGATTAGTAACATAACTGATTAGCATAGAGCAATAAAAAGACAATTCAAAGTTTTTCTTTATTTGGCGTTTGCATTACCATCATACTTTTTTTGCTGCATGGAGAACTGAATTTTTTTAAAGCAGTAAAGAAAATGAAAGGGAAAAAAAATCTTCTTAGTCAGCTAATATCTCTAAACATGTGGCTAGTCTCAATCCTAATGAGCTGCCTTCAGCTACAACAGATTGGCTACGACGTTGAGTCTGCTACAGAAGCCAACCTGGTTCATGTTTAGAATGCTAGTCATTAAACAACAGCCTTTTGTCCCTTTATTTTTCAGTTCTGTTACAGGCTAAAATATACTCCAGTCCAACGAAATACTTTCCCCATATGCACCACGGCTTGCCAGTTGACAACCAGTCACAAAACAATGACATGAACCATGGGCTGAGTAAATTATGGATATTGTCTACACAACCAGCATAGGCCTGATTAACCACAATCTCTCACATATTCATTCTCCATACATATTCTTATCCTGTACATGGTTACGGGAAGCCTGGAGCACACACACACACACACACTCACACACTATGGGGAATTCAGAAATGCCATTTAGCTTAATATAATTGTGGGAGGAAACCGGAGTAACCAGAGGAAACCCACCAAGCACAGGGAGAACATGCAAACTCCACACACACAGACCCAAAGGCAGGTGTCGAACCCTTGACCATGGAGTGCTAACCACTTTGCCATCCTGATTAACCACAAATATTGTATATGTGTAGTTCAACCAAAAAGTAATGCAATTTATAACACAATGAGAAACACACAACCACGCCAGCATTGCTTTCTGCTTACTTTGAATGAAGAAAAATGTAACCATGAAGATAAGGTTACTTGAAAGTTATTTGAAATATTTTTCATCTTCCGACATCCTGCAACATTTTTGGAAATCTTTTTTTGTGGCTACATACTACATTTAGCAAGAAGTTCCTTTTCATCACAAAAAAGTAAAACTGTATATCTTACCTTTAACTGGATAATAAACCCAAATCTGTGAGAATGAGGATGAGCGTGAAGGCATGAGAGAAAAGAATACTTGGCAAAGCGTTTGTGTAATTGGCTGGTTCTGTTAAACGATACTGCCGTGTGGACTCATTTATCTAAATTGTGTGTCTCCCGGGTCTGTTACACTACATCCAGGACTCCTTCTTGTTTTTGCTTCCTGGTTTGGATACTCATATCGAGCTAAAATTTTAACTTGTGGATGCAAGAAATAGACAAATTCTTAAGGCAATCCAAGGCTTTATTATCAGTTACACAAATCAACAAGCTGTTACTGTCTAAAACGTGTTGATCCCACCAGTGCTTTAAACAGATTTCATTTTATTTAGAGGGTTCCTGGTCCTGTGGATCAAAAGTCTAGAGAAACAATGATATAAAAAAAATTTAATAAAGCACACAAGCAAATTTATTGAACTGCAGGTGGAAACGTTTTGCAAAAAAAGAGTCTCTCGGGTACCACAGAGATATCATTTCGAGCAAAGGCTTCCTGGAAGCAGTTACGACAAACCAGACACAGACAAAATTCCCTCACAAGTGCATTCAAATGTGTAAGACAATAAGCAGCTGCCAGTGTGTTTAGGAAGCTCTAACAGTGTCACTTGCGCTAAAGTGTCACTTGCGTTAGCTTTTTGGGGTCGTTTTTAAAAGAAAAATCCTGTGGTATTTGACACACGATTGCGACTTCTAACAAATCGGGACGTCTTGTAAAGAAAGAGAGCATGTGGAAAAGGCTACAAGCACAGATGGTACAGTAAGTACACTCTTTATTAAAAAAAAAAAAATTAAAAAAAGGTCCTCATGAGTTTTTTGGAAGGTTACAGCTTGAGCAAACGGAAGAGACAGCATCAGAAAGTTATTATGTGTCCTTATACAAATGAGGCTGGAGACAGAAGACATCAATTAATATGTACAAGAACTTCAGTTCTACGTCCAGCACCACATACTAAATACTATACTATTATTCATTGTTATTTACATGTCCATTTCTAACTGTGACTCTGGACCTTTCATGAAAGGGAACCAATTTGTTCTAGTGAACTTAAAAATGTTCTCTCCAAAATACACAACTGAAAAATGAATAGCGATACGATGAACACTCTTTTTGTAAGATTGATCTGCTCTGCTTGTCTGGATGGTTAATGGTCTTATCCCTCTAAAGAATGGAATCATTTATGAAAGTGAGACTCACACAACCCCCACTTGATTTTGTAAAACAGGTTGCACCCAGAAGAACAAGAACAAAAAACAATCAGTTCCTGATTGAATACATTTATCTTGATTATCTATCACCAGTAGTTCTTTGGTGGATGTTTGGATGCTTAATGGTTAAACTGTTCTACCTTCCACATGTACTTGGAAACTGAGACTCCCCATTAGAGGGTTTTGCACAGAACCACCAAAATCTAAAAATGATTTTTTTATTTTTCTCAAATTGTTCTTGACTTGTTCTTGAAAACAATCACAGTTTTGGTCTGGCTGTTTGAATGTGAAATGGTTATACCTTTCTAAAGTAGTAAGAAAGAAGAAAGCTATGTATGAGAATACAATAGTACACAACCCCTTAAGGAGGGCCAAATAATCTTCTCAAGAACTCTAAAGTCTGAAGAAATAGAATGTTCTGGATTTATTACTATTTTGCCCCCCAAGTATGGTTCTTTCAGTTGTTAATTGTTTTTCGCTTTTTAAATGGAGGCTCCACTGAGACATTTAGTTCTACTAAGAACCTTTAAGGGTTACCAAGAAGCAAGACGTGTATGTCTTTGGAATAGCAGTATCATTAAGCATACTATTTACATCGTACAGTATAAGCATTTTAAGCTACTCAAAACCCATAAAGTGTGATGTTGCAGTATTTGTCTCTGACAGTTAAGCACTTTGTTGTGGCGTACAATTCAAAGAATTGAAAAACATTTAAGAGTTTAATTCAATAATGAATTAATATCTAGGTGAACGTTAAAGATAATTGACCATAATGTGAATTAGACCAGGTATGATCCCACTTCAGATTCCAATCCAAATGGGATCCCAGTATTTTTGTTTTGTTCTCCGTCTTCTCGGTCAGCTTGGCTATGATATCCTTGATCTTTGTTTGTATTTATGGCCACGTGTTATAAGGGATCCGTTCATGAGAAGAGGACAAGATTGTTCCTTTATCACGAAGCCACTTCAGTCATCAGGTCTTATAGTCAGGCAATACTTCATCAACTTTCTGAGACCCCATCTAGCTACTTGAGCAAGTGAAGGCACCAATTAACAAAGTTTTTAAAACAAATTGCAATGACTTTGAAGTAGAGAACGAGGTGAAAGGAGAACCTGTATCATCTCCATTTCTCCAGTCAATCTTCACCTCTTTCCATGTCTCAATGTCCTCAGCTTATCCCTCTATTTGCACGTGTGAATATCGTTCATGGTCTCGCAGCGTCGGCACCGCACGTAGCAGCACCAGATAAACTTGCACTCGCAGCGCTCCACATGACGTACCACATGTGTGTTGTATCCACGGCCACAGCACAGCAGGTTGCAGCCATCAGGCCCGGCAGATGTGCGGTTACAGCGGCGCCCCCGAGTCCCGACCACGCCCAACTGCCGGTCCTCCACACAGTAATTGGGTGACTTGTTGAGGAAGATGAGGTCCTCCCGGCTGACGGGCATGTGCCGCTGTTCCTTCTCCTTGCGACGGAACTTGCGCTTGGTGCGGTCGAGCACCTGTATGCTATTCTCGTAACGGTCCTTTAGGTAGTTGCCTACACGCTCAAAGGATGCCATTGTCTTCCAACATGTCTTCACAGCACAGGAGCCTGAGACACCATGACAACGGCAGTCCGTCCACATTGTCTTGGCTACAGCCTACATAAAATAAGACGACATGACTGATGTTAGTGGATTAGAGTTAACCTGAAATCACATCAGACCCATGTTGATCGTTTTCCCATGTTGCTGGTAAAGCATAGGGTATTAAACATGCTGTCATGCAGTCTCAGGTTGTATGGTCATTACACCTTTGTAGATTATGATTTTAAATAAAAAGCACAGCATGTAGAAAGTGTGGTTTTGTGATTTCAGTGGATTTCAATAGAGTTTACACCTTTCTCACAGACACAAGTGGAAATGCACTAAGAGAAGATGAGTAAAACATGGACGGCCTGGCATGTCAGCCCGGGTTGATGTGAGGCAACCGGTCCGTCCTGACCTTTATTCAGTTCATGGTTATATCCTCTATGACAACTCATGCACCAAGAGAAGAGCATCTCGCCAAATCTTACACAATGTACTGTGCTGAGCAGACATCCTGCACGTCCATCACATAAAATAAATGTCTATCACCAGAGGATTTACGCAGTTTCTTGTTTCCAGCTATAACCTCAGCACGCACAGGAGAGCAGGAAAGCTGTGAATTTGTGAATCATAAAGGAGACTGGCAAAGATGTTAATATGAACCATTCCAAATGAAGACTCTCATAAAAGTTGAAATACAGCTTTAAAATTCTAAACTCTGAACTGAAGAATGTGGGAGAACTCTGTTAGGGTAACTCTGGTTTCCTCCCACAAACCAAAAACATGCAGATTGGGCTAATTGGCGTTACCAAATTGCCCGTAGGTGTGTGAATGCACGTGTGAATGTTGACTGGAGATCCTACCATGGTCATAAAAATGGGAATAAATACAATGGTAATCACCACTGGCCTCCACAGTCCCTCTACAGATGTTCCTAGATGGATGGAATAACTGATCATACACTCCAGGTAAATGCTAATGAAAACGAATGAATACAAAGCAAGGATGGAGCACATCTGTTTAGGTTACATTTAGATTTGTTATGAATTCAGATGTAGAAGGAAGGAGTTTGAAGAAGTTTCTATATACCTTGTAGAAGTTGCCTACCACTTTGCACATGTATAATTATAAAGAAATGTAATAATGTAATATTTGAAAAAGTCAGCAGAGTGCGTAAAAAGTAGAGAATTTACTTTTGGAATGTTGTTCGGCTTATTACTTGCACTAGACACTAAGCGTTATCTGTGTGATGCCTTGTGGTTCCAAACCAAGATAGTTTTCTTTTAGGAAAAACTGCCTTCTAATGTTCATCTGGAAAATTTGCATGTTTTTAGAAAACAGAACTCAAACTCATGGACATAAATGGCTGACAAATTGCAGCACTTAAAGTATCCTGTATTTATTAGTCTTTATCCTTCGCTCTAAAAATGGTTTGTTTTTCAGTTTTAGCTCCTGTCCAAGACTCTTGTCCAGATGTTCAGTAATACAGGATATTATCAATATTTTTACAGGAACATTCACAAATGAGTTAGGGTTAGGGCTGTGGGGAACAAGCAGCTTAGAAATGACTACCTAGGGTCAGTGAAAAGCTAGGACTACATGCAAACAAACTTTTACTAAGTATTCAGAGAGTTCTTAAAAGGTTAGAAATTTAATATAGCAAAATTAACATTGCTGCAATGTAATGCTATTTTGCTCGACAGTGTTATTAGAATGAATACTCATTGCTTACATGTCATGTATTTTCAATCTATTGTTCAGAAAATTACAGTTTGTTCCTACAATATTGGGTCTTATACTGAATATTTACTCACATTAGTGAAAATTGGCACAGAACAGATATATCTAATGCCAATCAATCTAATAAATAAATTATTTATGTAAATATGACTTCTAATATATTTTTACCACTCACGAGATGGCTGATTATCATCTAAAATTCAGTTGTCCTATATCTACTTAATGTCTCACCTGTCTCCCTGCCTCGCTGTTATGCTGGTTCATAATGAGTAGAGCTTCGTCTCCATGCAAGGAAGCGTTCTTTGTCGCATGGTCGATAAAACGGCGACTGAACCACATCCCGTAGCCGATGTCATCTGAGCAGCCGCCCCAGTGCCAGCCTTCGGTTTGTGAGCCGCTGCCTGTTAGTGTGGTGTCACACGAACATTCGGTCATGTTTCCTGCACTGCAGGACCGGGTGACTGAATGGACCAGCCCCGCCGCCATGATAGCATAGATGAACGCTGTCTCTTTGGTTCCTGAGAGCAATAAGAGAGGAGGAGAGAGAGGAAACACATCAGGATACCTTATAGACTTGAACACATGTTTACCTGCCTTATTTACCCACTTCCAACACTTTTACTATTATTAATGGCACTTCCTGGTGTAGAAACCATATAAATTTTGCTAAAGGAAAATGTCACAAATCTACTATAATACCGTTCAAGAGAGATTATAAGGGGAAAATTGCCAAAATGAAGTTGAACAAAGACAAAGCAACAACACAATAAATTTCTCCTTCAAAGACGTCTTTTTTCATAAACAAAGGATATTAAAGTACATAATTCACATTTTGTTAGCTCTATCACACATGACTGTATTTCACAGGCATCTTTTCAACCACCGCCGATGATGTGTTACGAACACGTCAGCAAAGTGGAATGAAAATATCAGCCCAAATGGAGCTCTAGAAAGAATTTCACTCTGTGTAATCATCTGACATGATGGTCACTGATAGGCTGAATCTACAGTCTGGACTAGAAACAGTTCAACCCCAGTCTCTCTTGCTCAAAGCATTCTGTGCATTTTTCCATTTGCACTTGAATCCACAAAAGTATAAAGTAGTCCAATTTAAGACATTTAACAGGAGTTATTCTGATATGGATGCCAAAAAACAACCGAATTTCCTGAGCAGATCTTAATGAATGTTCAGGAAATTAATCTCTGACTAATATTAATTATTTAATTAATTACCTACAGACTCTTACTGCTATTTTTAATCCCTTGTAATATATTCATCGATCAGCCCTGAGGTCCTTTGGGGGGGGGGGGGGGGCACCAGGATGTTGGCAGCGGATCCGTTGGGTGCCACAGGTTGTAGGGTGGTGCAGTGGATCCCATGGGTGCTCGATCGGTTTTGGGATCCGGTAAGATGTGG
>JAQMYJ010000004.1:7545921-7576883 GCA_030014305.1 Clarias laeviceps | reverse complement strand
CCCCCCCACCAGGAGGTGGGCAGAGGATCCTTGGGGTGCTGGGGGTTTTGGGGTGGGGTCTCAGTGAAAAATATTTGTCTGCCATATCCGATGGGTGCTTGATCTGGGGATCTGGGCAGTTTAGAGGCTGGGTGGTCAGTGTGTTTGCACAATGGTCCCTGTGCACGGTGGGCTGTGGTGCACTGAGTTTTCTGGTGCCTTTCTATTGTAACCAGCATTGATGTTTTTTGGCAAGTTGGGCTTCATTGGCTTTTCTGTGGGATCAAATCAGACGAGCCATGGGTGCCCATGATCCTGACACTAGTTTGCTGATATATAATTGATAATTAATGTCAATTGTGTTAATATTATGTGATGTCAATGTTATGGCTGATTTGTGTATAAATGCCAAACACTTTTAAAAAATCCATTTCTTGCCCATTTCTTGCCTTCCTCTAAAGACTACATTTGATTTTTTTTAAGATCACTTCTGAGAGTTCATGAGTTTATCATTTGGCTTAAAAAATTTAATAAAATTTTTAATTAATAAAAGAGAAAAACTGTGTAAGTATCCAAACTTAATCTTATTTTTAAGGAACTTCTGTAAAGCAAGGAAACATAACAACAAGACATGCTGTTATATGGAAATAATTACTATCAGCATAGTAACAGTATGTCTGGAAATGTTATATTCCTATTAGTGCATCTTAGCAAATTACCAATTACTTTTTTCAAGTATTTATACATCATACTTTTATCTATTTACAGATACATACGGAAAACAGAGAGACAAGTAACATGCCTCTTTCTGAAACAAACTAAAATAGGTACTATTATTAAGCAGACTGAAAGACAAGGCTATGGCACTAAATGATACATTTTCAAGCTTAATTAATAGTGGACTGTATTACTGTGATATATAGTACTGTATTTAAAAGCACAATGGTCAATTTGTAAACCCTTATTAGTACAAATAATCTCTAAGATATATATAACATGATTAAAAAAAAGAAAAACTTTTAATGGTTTTGCAAAATTCTATTAAATCACTGAAAAAAAGCCTTTTGGTCTGGGATGCTTGTAACCGTGTGAATGTGTCTCCTGAAAGTGATTTTATAGGCAGTCTACTGTCCACTGTGGATCCTGGGGGTGGAGCTGTGTCAATATGACAGAACTCATTCGAACATCAAATTCACCGAGGACTAAATAAAAAAAAATGCCTAATGCACCTTTAATAGACTTAATTCAGAATGCAATCTTAGAAGATTTGATAATTGCTGAGAGGTCACTTCGACATTTAGACTGGGGGATGCTTTCAGACTGAAGCAGTTAAATCATTGCAAATAGATTGTTATTGTAAAGGCAATTACAAAAACTCAGGCTCCAAATAATAATAATTTATTAATAATAATTTTTATTTTACAGCTAGATTGTATAGTATACATTTATACTGTTAGTATTTTTTATTTTATTTTTTTCCCCCTATTTTTATTAGTATTATATTTTACTTTATTCTGTTGTTTCTTAATTTTTAACTTTATACTGTCCACTTGCTGCCGTGGCAAAACAAATTTCCCACTTGTGGGACTAATAAAGGTTTATCTTATCTTATCTTATAATTTTAAAACATAGATGTGATATGCAAACATATTTTGATATATTAGAAATATTGATAGGATAGAATAGGATAGGATAAGGCACGATCCCATCAGACTCCAATGTAATGTAATGTATACATTTTCCAATTTAATTGAATTTAATAGAATTTTTTTCCAGAAAGCTTCTTTGCGAAAATGTCCACTGTTTAAAGCACTATTCAAATAAAAAATAATTAAACTAAATTCAACTGAACTGAACTAATTGAATTTAACTGAACTGAAGTGAATTGAATTTGAGGTCTACAAATTACATTCAGTAAAGGTACCAGACTGAACTTTTCCTTGTCACAGGTTTGGTCCCATGTTTTGTATCTTCAGTATGCATCCTACACATGGACTGATGAATAAAATCTATCTCTGATAATATTTAAATTAAGAAACCATATCCAAAGGATGTACCCTTACCCTAGTTAGATAAGCTAATTACACCTCATGAGGCTACCCAGGGAAAAGATCCATATCGAAGGTACAAGGTGGAAAAACCTAGTTTGGTACCTTTATTTCTGAAAGTTTAGTAATAACGTGAAGCCTGCATATATCTGAGATGATAAACTAAAGACATAAAACATTGCTTTTTTTTGTGGGCGGATGTCCTCACCACTAGTGAGTTCGTAGCCGAACACAGACGGCTGTTTGCTGGTGCTGCAGTTCCAGCGCTCATGTCTGAACTGGGACTGGCACTCTGAGATGCCCAGACGTGCTCCATCTTTAATGCTGGGCAGCAAGTAGGGTTTCCGCTTACACACATCCTTCTGCTTACTGGACAGAGGCAAATTAGAGCAGCCCTTCTTCTCAACTACTCCCACAGACGTCATGCCCAGCCACCTGTGTAAAAAAAATAAAAAAAAATAAAGATCCTAGTGATTAAGCATGCATTTTGCATCAGGGTGAGAAGAAGAAGCAGCTTTATTTGTTACAGACATTATAATGAATTTCTTTGCTTGTTAGGATGCTGGGATCAGGGTGCAGGGTCAGTCAGTCAGGGTTCAAAGGCTTTGTTCAAAGACCCCCCCAAATAAGGCAATGTGGTGGTGCTGGGGTTTGAACCCTCACTCTTCTGACCATTAACTCAAAGCTTTAACCATTAAGCCACAACAGACAAATTAAATAAAGTTTACTTACATCCAGCTTCCCTGACAGCATAGCGGATAACCGGAGAGCAACACGAGGAAGAAAAGATGGAATAAATGTAATCCCCAGCTGCTGCTCTTCTCCATGACAGCCTCATTTAACACCAACACGCCTGCAGCTCCATGGAGCAAACTCTCGTCTATCCGTCACAGCTCCATCACATAGTACATCAGTAATCCTTTCTCTTTTAGAGATTTTCCCTTTTTTTATTTAATATCACAGTCATCCATCCATTCCATCCAGCAGCGGTCACAGCCCGGTCCCCGCTCTCAGGAGCGCGCAGAGATATACACGCTCCCGCGCCTGGAAGCGCGTGCAACTTTTCTCCCTTCGCTGCGCGCTGCCGCGTCCTGATTGGATAAAAGGTATATGAATATTCATAAGGCGCTCTGATTCTGTGCGCTGATTGGACGGCAGCAGTTAAGCCCTCGGGTCTGAGCAGGCAGTGAGACTGAAGCGCTTTCTCACCGCGCGACCAGTGAACTAATAAACTCCCACGTGTTTTATTTATTATTTCACTTTATGAGAGAGAGAAAAAGAGAGAGAGAATTAAGTCCGCGATTGTTGTTATTATTATCATCATCATCATCATCATTATTATTATTATTATTATTATTATTATTATTATTAATACGACGACTACTACTACTAATAATAATGATAATAATAATATGGACCAGAGAAAAATGCTACAGTTTGGTGTATAAACTGTGTGTATGATTTAAACTATGAAAAGAAACTTATTAAAAAAAACTTCAAGGAATATTTACATTTTCACAAAGCAGCTTTACAAAAAAAGAAATTCTAATTGGAAAGTCATTACATTGAATTCTTTGGCAGTCTGATGGGATGTGCATATCCTATCCCATTCTATCATATCAATATTTCAAATATATCAAAAATATTTATACAGACACACATACACATACAGTACACACACACACTACATATACATAACACACATTTATATATATATATATAATATACAGATTTTGCCATTTTTTATATAACAATTTAGTTATTATTTTTATCATGTTGTGAAACATTTGTCAAAGTGACACACGTGAATAATAATGTAATTCCCATTTATTAAAATTAATATATATGTTCATGTTGCCTTTCCTTATAAGGAATCTCTATACATTCTGATTAACCTTGGTTAATAAAAATAATTGAATTTTATTTAAGTAAGAAAGAAAAAAAGAATGAAAGAAAGACCAGAGGAAGAAACATTTTTCTTAATGTGTTTAGGTAACAAACCAGGTTTGATTTAATTATTAAACAGCGATGATACATATGCATTATTATAGCACAAAATTATATATATAACTTTCTTGATGAGAAGCAATTAAAAAAAATACCTGTGGTTTGATCAATTCTTTAGGACTACATGAAAATCAAATACCTTTCAGTTTTACATTTATAAACGAATATAAAGGTATACTCTTCTTCAAACAAAAAAATAAATACTGTCTGAATACTGGCTCCACTATGGCAATACCAATCATCATTTATATTCCTGGACAAAAGAAAATAAACAATAAAGTAGAAATTACTTCACATTAATTCCTAAATTGAGGATTTTCACTTCATGCATTCAACCTGCAGTTTAAAATAGCATAAGGCTATTAAGAGATTCCACTGCATTTAGAAATAACCCTCATGGATCAGAATAGCTGCTAGATGTGATAGGAATAATTTATGTTCAAATAACTTTAATCTCATTGCAGTGATTCTAGAGAGCAGTTAATGTTCCTTAATGTGTAAATATAAATGTGAGGAAATGAAGACAGGTATGCCAGCTTTCCAAGACAAAGTAGAAATATTTAACTTGAAACAATACAGCTTTTTTCATATACATATACAGATATATATATATATAAAAAGCATGTGCAAAATATTTTTTTACACTGATTATATTACATTGGCCATTAAAGGCATGGAAATAAAAGACATCTGTAGAAAAATATATGGGCTATAGAAATGTGAGGTATATGTAATCTTCATAAGACCTTTGGCTTAAATGCAGCTTGCAAGAGATTGGAAGGTTTGAAGCTAGGGGTTAACCGCGAGACTTTACAGAGTCACCTGAGCTTCCATGAAAGTGACGATCCGATGCCATGCGACATCAAAGGCACTCCTGGAAAACTATGAAACTCTTCCAGAAACATAATAGGAACATTATATGGACGTTGTGGAAAGGTTTCAGCTTCGACCAGTGTCACACTCTGGAACTAAGGTGCAGCTGCTGAAGTCGTTCTGGAAGACATAAAACACACACACACACACACACACACACACACACACACACAAACACACACTCCACTTCCACACTAGAGCCACTGAAAATAATGCTTTCATTTCTTACAATTATATACATCTCATGGCTAGACGGACAACACACTCACAAACACACACACTTTATTCACACCAGCTAACAGCTCAATGAGTCCCTGTCAGTGCTGGCTACTGGTCCCGTTGTGGATGTAAGGCATGCACACTCGGCTGAGCAGGATCTCGGAGTACACTTGGTTCACTGCTCCCTTCACGTGGTAGGATGAGCCGGGTCGAGACGGCGGATCTGGCCTCGTGCTTGTCACAATCACACTCTCTTCAGCATGGCTCAGGAGCTGCTGCCTTTTGTGGGCAGACACTGTGGGAGGTGACAGCTTACCAACCTGAAGAAACACAGTCACAATATTTCACTGGAGTTAATGAGACTAAATGGTGTTGAGGACATTTGCTCTGGTGGTATTACCGAGCAGGGTTTTGATATCTAATCCATAAAGATTCCTTACCACACATTCATCATGCTTAAATATATAAATATATAAATACCAAAATAACTAAGTAATAAGTTTTAATAGCTACTTTCATGTTTGACTTTAAACTAAAGAGCAATAACTTAAAAACTCTGAGAAACAAGTTTCCTTATATAAAACAGCTTCAAACCGTTGTTTCTTTCAACTTTGCCTTTCATTTTTCCAATTCTGTTGAAGGTGATAAGACAAATATGCGTGTCGTGGTATGAAGGAGGATGTTCTTGTCATGGTATTGAGTCTTCAAGACTCTCCTCTGACATACAGTCCAGTTCTTGAAGTCTTCATATGGGTGAAAATATATTTTAACCCTAGGCTGTTACAGCTGACGTGGAAGAAGCCTCATTTAAAGACGCTGTAGAGTGCAAACTGATTGGCTTGAACAAATATTTACAGTCAATAAACACTAGGGACACCATATAACCTAGCAAATAATGGCCTGATTGCTTACAACGAAAAAAAAAAGTTGTGTTTTGTCTAAATGTTTTGGGAAAATCCTCTTTTATTCAAGCAGTGGAATTGAATCCAATGGAAATGTCCAGTTCTACTGTACATGACTTCCTTAAAAAACATAGCAGTCTCAGTGCAGGTAAACGTCTAATGTCTCGTGGTCTATTAGTGAGTGAATTAATCAGTCAGCCATTTTTTAGCCATATGGAACCAAAAGCCAACCACTTGACACACATTTCCTCATTCGTATGCACTCAACCTGTTTTTTACAGGCTAATAAAATCTTATTAAATGTTCCGACGGCCAATTTATAGTGGAGTAAAAAGCAGCATGAGTGCACTTTAAAGCTGGATTTATTGCACTGTATTTCTTGAAGGACTTGTTATATGAATGGAAGCGGTTGGACTGGGTAATATGAAGAACAGGGACTTTTTCTCTCTCTCTTACACACACATACACACACAGTGTCTTATGTTCCAGGAAAATTAGGTTTACAATAAGAGATGGTGAGTCAGCTCATGTACTTTCTGGGTGGTAAAGGCAGCCCTTAATGCTATAATTACAGAAACAAATCCAGGGCATTAGCACACAGGCCACCTCTGTGTACTTTGGCTCCTTGTATTTCACACTCTGCTAGAAGAGATTAATACAATAACCATAGTAATTATGATAGCAAAATTACTCGTTCAGAAGAAGTGTTTTTTTTTTTTTTTTGCATGGTCTGTGTGAAGCATTTCGCCGTTCAAATAATACAAACACCATTAAAATAATTTTGGTGTGCACGGATCATTTTCTGAATCTCTATTTGTTCCGGAACATCCGCGCGCTCCGTATAAAATGTAGCAATTTTTTCATGGTTAAGGCACGAGAGGGATGATTGCAGGTTTACCTCATGGAAATGGCAGGCACAGCGGCCCTGGAGAAACTCCTTATAGCGGCCCATGGTGATGCCGAATGTGTCGATCACCTCGTAGCTCAGGCGTTTGGCACTTTCCAGAATGTTCTTGTTCACACTGTAGAGGTCCTGCACTCCATTCTGGAAGATGCAGACAGAACATAAGGTTTAATAGATCTACAAAACCTGGCAAATCAAACAGGTTGTGTTACAACAGAAGAAGCTTTTGTTAACATAAAACAAAAGAATTACTTAAGTCCAGTTTTAGTTTAGTTTCAGATATCCCACCCACTTCAGGGAGACCCATCCAGGACCCACAGTAGTAGCTCGTCGCCTGGATCAAGTATTGTTAGTTATCAAATGTTAATGAATGAATGTCACGGATAAACATTATTCCCATTAAACCTGGTGGTTTAAAACTAGTTGTTGCAAACACTGCAATGAGCAACTACAGTATAACTGCCATTATTGTCACTGCTTTTAATGGCAGGAAACTTTATGATCTTTGGGTTAAAGAACAAAATGCATGCAAAATATGTCACATTTTTAAAAACAGTTTTATTAACAAAATATAAGCTTAATTAAATCAACATTTGATCCTTTCCATGTCTCTCATCTAGGGAGGATAAGAAAATCTGCATAAACATTAGTAAGTAAATATTTTAATAGTATTGTAGTTTTGTATGACTATACACCTCTCTCTCTCTCCCTCTCTCTCTCTCACACACACACACACACATACACACACACACACAAATAATCAAATGACTATTATGGCATTTAAAACTCTATTTTTGACCCTTTTGCACCCAAACATGCAGGTGAAGCCACAAAGTCTAATGAAAAAACAAAACTTCTTCTTTAAATTGAAAATGAAATGACACAAATTGGGTAAAGAACTCGTCTTTTATAATCATTAAAGCTGTCAGTCATTTCGAAAAAAACCCTCGTTTTCATTGCGTCTCCGCTGAGAGGATTTGTGCGCATGTACCATACTGTACCTTCGGTTCTTTTCTTTTTTAAATATGTCAAAAGCTGTGCTCGAACTGTTTTCTTAGCCGTTGTGAAAATGCAAACAGCACGAGAAATGGCTCAAACTTGTGTGAGCAGCGCGTTACAATATTGAATTCTGATTGGCTAATCACTGTTATTTATAGTTCGTAGATGATTATATGTAGAGAGGTTTAATATTTCATTTTTATGACAAATTTTACATAATACACAGCATTATTAATCTAAAGGGGATGGTAAGGGGGATGGTGGTTGTACAGAGGGGATGCTTTTTGTCATTTTTTTTCAATAGGGGGGATGCCATCCCCTCTGCAGGCCTCAAATCAAGCCCTGCTTATGACAAACATAAAGCTTGATGCATGAGATGGACAAATGAGATGGACACAGTAAAGACAATTTTGCAAAAATGCTTGCAGCATTTAAAATTTATATATTTATATCACTTATATATCTATGTAGAACCCTGTACAAACTCTTTATAGAACTAAGAACTCTTAAACTGCTAAGTGCATATAACATATGATTAAACTGGTTATGAACATATGTGAAACCACTTTTTCTGCATTATTAAAAGAAGAAACAAAAAAAGGCTTCTCAGCACTCACCAGAGAGAGCGAGCGGATGCCGTCCACTGGCAGATGAAACCCCATTCCTAAAGACTTCACCACCACCATGATGTTCTGCAAATTCTGTCTGTAAAGAGACTTAAATCAGTTACATTAAAACTAAAAGAAGACAGCTTAATATTTAAATACACTTTTCACTCAGCAGGCAGTGTAAGGGTATATTTTATAACGTTTTCATTAAATCAGAGTCTAACTTCAGCATTTAGAGAGCTGCTATAAGAAATGATATCTGAATAACATATTAAACGTCATTCTATCAACTTTTCCACGAATCCAGTTATAACTACTGTACGCAGTCAAGAGCATGTGTGTGTAAGTGTGTGTATGTGTGTGTTACCTCTCAAGAACCTGCTGCATGGTCCTCAGATGCTCCAGACTGAGCCACTGGACCCCTCCAGCAACCAGCACTGTCTGAGGGGAGTTTTCTAGAGGTCGTGACCTGCCAGAGGATGACAGTCAACAGTGCCAAAGTTTAAAGTTTAAAGCTGCATCTGTGAACAGTAATAATCTACTCTTCAATGTCTATAAGGAAGTGCGTGCGAGCTGGAGCAGGCACACACACAACGTATTAACAATTAATTGTGTGTGTCCACAAAATAGAACAAAGACTTTTTGTGGAGTTTTGTTTTATTGGAAACAGTATGGATCTTAAAAGGCCTGGAGCACACAATGTATAGCTCTCTCTAAGATCTAACTTTATATCCAAGTGGAGCTGCCTTTTAAAAAAGCTCTCATTCCATCCATTCCATGGTAGAATTCATCGTTAATACTTTTAACTTAATTACTGTCCTGCCTTTTTTTCTTTTCATTTTCTTCGTGGTAGTGATGCTTATTAAACTGCATTCAAACCGTACACGCTCCAGCGGTCTAAAATCGTACCCACCACATCCTAACTGCAAAAGCAAACTTGCTCCCCTGCTCAGTTCCTGCACAAAATCACTCTCACTCACTCACAGCATCTGTGCTGCATATCCTTCTCCTCTTCAATTTCCACATTTGCAGCTAAAAGAATTCAGCAACAGTAATTTTTTACACACTCCAACATATTGGATAATAATAATTTGATAATATAAGTAATAATCTCAAGAAGCTCACTCACTCATTGTCTGTACTACTGTATCCTGTATACAGGGTCGCAGGAGGCCTGGAGTCTATCCCAGGAGACTTAAGGCATGAGGCACACACATACTGTACACACGCTCATTCACGCACTCCCTGTATTTGGGAACGTCAATTAACCTGATCTGCATGTCTTTAGATTGTCGGAGGAAACCAGAGTACCTGGTGAAAACCCACCAAGCAGGGGCGAACATGCACACAGACCCGAGGCGGGTATCAAACCCGGACCAAGGAGGTGCTAAAAAAAAAAAAAAAGAAAACTTCTCATCCATTTTTGTCTTATTTACTCTTTTTTTACCTTTATAAAAGAGTTAAGGCTCCTGAGTGGCACAATTTCGTTTCCCAGTGTGCCATATGGATGGCATACTGGCACTTCCACTTCAATCATAGCTACACTATCCAATCAAGGGCATCTGTGAGCTCATGCAAGTGCTGTCCTCCTAGAGGTGTGTTTGGAAAGATGTAGTCAGCTAAATCGAAGAAAGCACATCGAAGCCTATTTCCTCCCTGGTTGGTAGCTGCCTTAACACAATGTGTAAGAATTGGACATAATTGGAGAAAATCTGTGGGAAAAAAGCAGGAAACTTTACTTCCTACACACTCAAACTGCACATTTATGCGTAAAACCTGATGCGTATGTCAGTAAATCTGTTTTGATGATTCTTTTTGCTGGTGTCATGAAGTTGGTAACAGCGGAAAGAATTTAAACTGCTCCGTCATTTCTTGATCCAAGGTCCATGTTTTATCTTTCACTAGTTATGTAAGATATTACTCAATGGAATTTTTTTTACAAATGTTAAAAACCTCACATACATAAGAATTCACATGCACACACCTTTCTATGAGCTGCTCCAGCGCTTGCTGAAAAGTGGGTCTCTGGTTTTTGTGTAGCCAGAACTGGGGGTAGTACGAGTAGCTGATGAGCGTTCTGCCCTGGTTCAGGTTGTGGTAGATGATGGTGTCATGAGCCTTGTCCCAATCCTCTAGTGTAGTGTTCACTCGCTCCATCAGGTAGAACATCATCCCGCGGTTAGTAGAATCGCCGATGAACAGGACCTGAAGGAGAACAGGTGTCAGACAATCACGCAAGCACAAAACAGGGAACAGAAAGAGCAAGATTTTATAATTGTCTCTCCATAGTCATAAAGATGATTTTTGCAATGATTCAGAATATTTATTTGTTAATGCAAAAAATAAATTAATAAATCATGCTTTAGTCTCCAGAATATTTGTGCTAATTTATTTGCTGCCACATTAAAGGAGTAGGACTAAACAAGTGATTTTCAGCAGAATATTTTACACGTTTACATGTAAAAGGTCAAAAATAGAAAACCTGTTATAATGGAAGTCTAAGAACATTTGAAGTGTTGAACAATATATAATGTTATATAATGTTATAAAATATATAAGAACAATATGTAATGTTCAATAACAATATATCTTGAATTGAAACATCTAATCTCTATTTGTTTTTAAATAATGAACAACACATCATACATATAATATATGTACATATAATATAATAATAATGAACAACACATCATACTTTATATAATATATCTCCAGAAGTATGTGGACAGCTAACCAGTGCATCCAAAGGAACATCATATTCCAAAGGTATCAGCCAAAACATGGTATTGGTGCTAAAAAGTGTCTCATCTAGGTGAAAAAGTGAATTTTCAGTAAGGATCATATAACACCATTTTTCATAATACTTAATGCTTTTTATCTCCCAAACCATGCTTCGTTTTTGTAAATATGCATATACATTTATATTTTTATCAGATAAAAAGAAACACAGTTGCTCAATACAATTTCATGCCCTTTTATGTAGTGTCTGTAACTTTTTTGAATTCAAATCTTGCAATGATCTTAATTTTCATTCAGATGAAACTTGGCCAATTTAGATTCCACATGAAAAGATCTAATCCTGAAAAAGTCTATTATTCTAAAATGCCTAAAATTGTTAAGATATTGCAACTTGAATTTGACATGGTTGCGAACACTACAGACTTTTTTGCTTTTTAAGCTTTTACCAAAAATATCTCTCAAGCAATTTATTATGGTAAATGTGATAACAATAATTATTGGGCAGATTAAAAAAGTAATGTTAACTGAATAAACTACAGTGCCATATACAGTGCCACATAACGTAAGGTGTGTCTAAATAGGAGCATTTAAACAAAACCACTGTTGTTAGTAATTTGAGGAAAAATCCTTAATTTTGCATGGAATGCTTTCATTTAAACAACACTTTTTACAGGTCACATGCTTCTACAAGCTTACACTAATTTTAGTATCAATACTCATAACAAAATATGATTAATTTGCATTTTAAATTATATTTGTTTAAAGCGAGACAGTATAACGCTGAAAAAGTGACATTTTTGAGGCACCTCTGTAAAAGGGCTGAAGTTAGCAACTTAAAGTTTTTAGGGAAGGAAGATTGGTCACTGCCAAAGTTCCAAAGTAGCTTTTTTGGCACACATATAAAAAAAAAAAAAATCACCACCAATATTGTGTTTTGACCATAGGGCATTCTGGATAGGCTTTCCACTACATGTATTAATTATTAAAGCAGCCCTAAGTCCAATGCAGTATTTAAAAAAATCTGAAAGTGTTAAAAATATGTGGAGTTGACTTGTGAGACAGATGTGCATCATGATTGTGTGATGGATGTTCACACAGCTACAGTCAAGTCAGCTCGGCAGGGACAGTGTGTGCCCGAACAAAGTCAACACACACACACACACACACACACACACAATCACCATAGCATCAGAGACAAACAATCCAGATCAAACTGAGAAATTCATGCCGACAGACACTTGTGCCACTTCTCCTCCTCTGTCTCCCCCCGCGTCCTCCCTTTCTCAGCCTACTGCCATGGATAAAGGAAATGAGGGCTAAACGAAATGGAAAAGAGAAGGAGGGAGCGCGTAAACAAGTGTGGTATTGTGAGGGTTTTCCACGAGCCGGTGGAGATCACAGCCTCTCAGCGGCAGTTCACATGTCCGTGGTGGAGAAGTCCGAATGACTGATGCCAGCATTAATCACAAAAGATACACATGTGTGTGATGAAGGGCAGAGAATATTTTTCTAATGTGTTGTATCCATGGTCATGGTCATACAACACACACTACAAACACTCAGAACAATGCACAGATTCAGCAACTAATAAAGCCGCTGTCTCACACAAACAACTGTTGCTTATTACAAACTGTGTTTCTTCAGACAAGCTACAGCTCCAAGCCATGAAATTCCTTTTTCATTTTTATTATCAGAATTTTTTAATTAAATAAATGTTCACATTTGAACACAGACCATTTAGTACATACCATTTACAGATACATAGGTACTTTCCATAATGCCTACATAATAATAATAATAATAATAATAATAATAATAATAATAATAATAATAACGGCGATTAGATCTTAGCTCAGAGCCCACTGCAGTCGTTCCCGTGAACATTTCGCGAGTCGAACGCTCTCAGGAAAAAAACAGCCTGGTTTGATCACCAAAGGCATTTTGTTTTGTTGCAGGAAAATGCACAACCTCATACTTCCCTGACCTCACTACAAGCCATTTCCACGTGTTCAGCTTATTAAAGGAGTTCCTAAATAGCTTAATTTATATATATATATATATATATCACTGGTGAATTATATATACTTTATGTATTTATGATTATTTATTTATTTTTTGATTGACTCACCTATTTATTTAAAATACTAAAAAAATGCATGCTTGTACTTATACATTTATACATAAATATATTTATGTTTATAAAGTGTATTAAAAGAGTATTTAAAGTGTGCTATATAACCAGAAAACCCAACTTCTGGCCAGAATTTAATTACTTATCTTTCTCAGCTCATCTTTTCTTTTAAAGAAATCCTAGACCCAATGACCCTCCACCATTATGTGGACTATTCACCTCCAAGACCCTCAGAGCTCATTAACCAAGGATGTGTGTGTCACAGCTGATCTTCTCACCCTTAAATCAGGATGTGCTGGGGGCCCGTCATGTGCATGTAGAGAATAAGGATACAGGCTTTGGATCAGAGTCTGAACCTGCTTTTAATGTAGTTATTTATGAGAACTCTTAAAAGATGGATATGGGGAAAGGTTTCTTTTTTATGTCCACATCTAGATAACATGTTGAGGAGGTTAACTTGTCCGAGACAGCATTTTAAAATAAAGCAGGAATACCTCATGCCATCAGTAAAAAAGGAAAGCGAGAAAGAGAGAGACCTCTAAATTTTTCTTATGACCCTCCTACTTAACCATCTTGCTTCCAGACATGTTCTGGGTGAAGTTGCTTTGTATAGAGCTAATTCTAACTTTTGACTTTTATTCGTTTATGTAACCACCCCAACACCCGAACAAGCCGTACTGTACATGGAAAACACTTCAAGCTAAATTGTTAGTAATAGACTATGGTGGAAATGTAAATATTTTATTTGGTATTTGGAGACACTTAAAGCTATAGTTTTTTTTTTTTTTTTTAAGTCTGTCTTAAATCAAAATTGAGCTGTACATACATATATTTCAATAGGTCTTGTTCATTATAAATGTTCCTGCTTTGCACAATGACCTTGGTTTGTCACCCAGAACACAAATACAATGAAGTTATCAGAATCGAAATCCACAACCCTCGTTCCCTGCAAAAATGAATTCCAAAGTTCCTCTAAATCTCATGCAGCTTCTGCAGTCCTGCTGAGCTAAATCGTGTTGGTATCTTTCAAAGTTACTGTGTATTTAGCACGCATTTAACTCTTTTCTTTCCCTGGAATTAAGGGTGAATGGCATCAGTGGGGAAAGCCTGTGGATTACTGATCAGAAGGTCAGCAGTTCATTGTTGGGACCTTGAGCAGGCTCTTAACTCTGTGTGCTCCCAGGGCACTCTACCATGGCTGACCCTGCGCTCTGACCTCAGGTTCCTAACAAGCTGGGATATGTGAAGAAAGAATTTCTCTGCGTTGTAATCTATATGTGAAAAAATAAAGGCTTCTTCTCTCACTTACATTGTACCCACGTTCTAGAGTGACAATCTTCACTTCACGGTCGATGTACAGAGTTGGAAAATTAATAAAAACCAAGACCTATTGCTTGTGCACATACTGTATATGCAGCTCATTGTTGGTTTTAAGACTTTTTTAGGAATGAAAAACATTTAAATTATCCATTTAATTTAGTGAAGATGTTACATTTTACAGCTATTTAAACCTATAAATACTGAATACACCTGTCATTTGGCAACGTTAGCACCTGTTTAGTACTTTCTTTGAATTTATGTTATGCTTTTTTATTCTGATCTTTTTTAATACCTACTGTTTTTGGAAATGCATTTGACTCTCAATATAAACACTTTAATGATAAGAAACTCACATATAAATATAAAATCTATTTGAGTATACTTTTTCAGTGAATGACAATAAAAAATTTAAATTAAGATATTATTAATATTTATCCAAGGAATTCAATATATTAGTGTGTGAAAGTGTTATATTTGCAAAGGATTACTTATTATATTAAGAATAGCATGATATTCATTTTGCTCATTAATAACTGTATTTAATGTTGGGTAACGCACACAGAATAAGTTTGTTTATGATATAATTTATATACAAGCACCTATAAACATTTATTTCTTAAATAGCCTTTTCATTGTTTCTCTTTAATTGAATAAGACATATAATGTAGGTTGTCATGTTAGAAAGAAATCTGTGAGTGTCCTCTTTTCTAAAGACTTTCCTGAGTTGACATTTTTTTAACATTGAATATTTCTTCTATACATAGATAAAAAAAAAAAAAACTTTTTCTAACGGAACATTTTACCCTGTCAATTTACCAATGTAACAATTACCGTATCTTCTGGAGTTATTCAACTCTTTTTCATAGAAATAATTTTATAAGTTAAGTGATTTTTGGTACTATTTAATAATATGAATATTCATTGCAAAGTGTGACTAAAAAACATTTTTGGATTTTTACTCATTCTGTCAAATTATTTTCCTCACAGAAGGTTGTCTACAACAAAACATTATATGCACCTTTGCTTAATTGACTTCACTGGAACCATATTAGGTCTATATAAGTAGATGGTGTTTGTCAGAGTGAAAACAAACCTATGAGGTTGAGTTATTATTTAAACCCACGAGACATAATTGTGTCAAGACACAGATCTGGAGCAGGATACAAGAAACATTCTGCAGCAAAAGTACCCAAAAGCACAATAGCCTCCATCATTCTCAAATGGCAGAGACTTGGAACAACCAAACGTCTTTCCATAGCCGGCTGCCGAACAAAACTAAGTAATCAATGACAAGGGCCTTGGTCAGATAATTGATGAAGAACCCAAGGGTCACTATAAATCAGACTTGCCCTTGTGGAGATAGGAGAGACTTATATAAGGTCAGCCATCACTGCAGCAGTCCACCAGTAACCTGTAGCGTGTGGCAGACAGAAGTCATTCCTCATTAAAAGGCACATGACAGACCACTGGGAGTTCCCAAAAATCCTCTGACAGACTCTTAGACCATGAGAAACAAAACCCTCTGGTCTGATGACACAAAGATTTAACTATTTGGAATCTGGAAATCAGCCACTACAGTCACCTTATTAAAACCATACCTACAGCCAAACACACTAATGGCAGCATCATGCAGTGGGAAGGTTCTTCTGTTACTGGGACCGATAAAAAGATAAAATGCTAATAAGAAGATAAAATGGATGCAGAAACATAAAGAGCTATCCTGAGTGAAAACCGTTTACAGAGTGCTAAGGATCTCTGGCTGGGGCAATGGTTTAAAAGACTGGCATCAGAACAACTCTGTAAAAGTTCTGGAGTGGCCCAGCCAGAGTCTGGACCTGAACCCAATACAGCATTTCTGGAATCCCTATCCAATCTGGTTGAGCTTGACAATTCTGCCAAGAAGAATGGAAGAATGACCCAAAATAATGGTGAGACAAACTAATGTGTAACATCTTCACAAACAGACTTACAGTAAGGTTGCCAAAAGTGCATTAACCAAGTACTAAGTGATGGGTCTGAATACTTAGGTAAATGGGATATTTCACCTGTTTTTACTTTGTCATTTTGGATTATTTTGTGTAGAATTGAGAAGAAAAGTATTTGAATCCATTTTAATATAAAACCTAACAAAATGTGAAAAACTTGAAATACATACTTCTTTTAAACTTACATTTTTTTGGCACAATGTAAACCACCACAAGGCATCCATAAAAAGTCAGTCTTAAAGTGACTGTGACCTTAACACTCATTGATTTCTGTTTAATATGCTGTGATCAACTACGAAAGTGAAAGATTTTTTTTGTTAACAATGGTGATAATGCCTGTTCTTATGCATTGTAAACCATTTTTGCATTGTTTACAATGTTTCAACAACATTAGTAATTAAAAAGGTTTTATATTCAGCAACACTTTTTCTTACTCCAAGTTGCTTCCAGTGCAAAATCACAATCAAAGCAGGAGTTTGATATGATACATATATAATCTTAACTGACATATTATCTTATATAATTGACATATATTATCTTATAATCTTAACTGACTTTTTTTATTGTGTAAAGCTGCTTTGCGACAATGTCAATTGTTAAAAGCGCTATACAAATAAAATTGAATTGAATATTATTGAAACAAAATTTAATTTTTACATTACCTGAAACACTGCAGGTTGATTTTATTAATTTTGATCAAATTGTGGGAGGTGGACTTATAGCATTTTGCAAATTCATACAAAAGTCACACAAAAATTACCAAAACAATTTAAACATAATATTTTAGCATTTGTCCTTTTTTCTGTCTTGAGGAAACAATGCATAAAATATTATTATTATTATTATTATTATTATTATTACAGTTTTAATACTTCCTGCTTCTTAAGCAAAAAAAAAAGGTTTGACAAAAAAGTACAAATATTTCTTTGCTAAATTGTGTATTATATATTGTGCCTAAATTAATTGTTAAAATGTATTATAAAAATATAATTTATAAAAAATAATTTATTGTTTATGTTTAAATAGATTTGCTTTAACTTTAATTGTTACTATAGAAAAATATATTTGCACAAATGTGTAAGCATCCCTACAGAACTGCACTTAAATAAATTTACTAAATTATTCCTTAATTACTACGACCACTACTACAATTATTATTACTACTACTACTACTACTAATAATAAATATTATTCTTCAATGTTGTATTATTACTGATTTCAGGTAAGAGAATGAAGTGATGGCATTACTTATCATTTTACCTTTTTGTCCATCATGCATTGCTGTAGCTGTGGCTGCTCCAATACAGGGTGGTAACAGCTGTCTGGTTGCCAGGCAACTTCCCGCCAATCACATGTTCTGTTGTCTGAACAGCTTAGGCATGGCACCACCCAGCGCCCTGTACACAACCATGTTTAGATTTTTACAATCTGACGCTTATCAGCTGATTTCCATTTAAACTAAAGCTCATTCAGTTATGCAGCTGGTCATGATTATTCATCGACATGTGGATAAATTAATTAAATCATTATAACCTCAAGTTCTGGTACATACTGTAAGCAATGGTTTAGTAATCTGTGGAATGGATAAAACATCTGCTCTTTGAAGTGCAGGGTCATGTTTCAAATAAGAGATCTACTGTAGGATATTTGATTTATCTGGCATAGAAAAGGGGCTATAAATCTCAAGTCAATGAAGAAAAATCTGGATTCATTTTAATGACTAGACAAGAGCATGATGGGAAGGAGGTTTATCTCTAACAAAAGAGACTCAGGATGTTAATAGTTCAGGTCTAATTTTTAAGGCCACCATAAAATAAATGAAAAAAGAAATTCGATAATGTAAGTTGACTACTTATTAACTTAAAATCTAACCAAATTAAAATCAGTCACTTGTGATATCATAAGCCAAGTCTGTGCAATTTATTTTAAATAATTATTCAGGATCTGATTGATTAGAAGGTGTTGATCAATAGTATTTGCAGACCATATTTTAAATCACAGGTTTATTTACAAGGGCTTGAAGTTTTTATATATGTTTTGCTTACTATACACTTTATTTAACAATTGTTGGAAGGAGTCTCCGGTGTCAGAGATTTACATTTCCCATCATGAAAAGACTTTGCGCTTTGCATACAGTATCTACTATGAAGTGGCAACTGCCTTCTGCTTTCTGTCACCCAATGGGGTGAGAGTGGGAGGTTGGGGGGATCTGTTCATTCAACCGGTTTTTTTATTTATTTATTTATTTATTATTAATCATTGCTTAAATAGTGCTTTTAGTGTGATTCCAAACTATTATATAATAGTAAGCATTATATACATTGTATACATTTATATAAGCATTATTTACTATAATTATAATAAGCATATGCCTGGCACAGATACAGATACAGTACAGTGCAGAGAGGAAAAAGATCAAGATCATATCTCTAGGAAAGCATTTGCACCACCTGTTTTATCCATGTTTGAGTTATATATGAGTGCGTTCCTGTGTTAGAGCAATAGATCAACATCTACCAGAGGGAGTCGTGTATCAGACTGTACTGTGTCACAGAAAGCTCCCTTAACTCACCGGGTTCATCGCCTGAAGAACAAGGCTGAGATGATTTGAGATCAGAAACAGGCTCTATGCCACAGGGTTGATCAGGTCTGACCACCAGGCCACAGTCCTGCATGTGAAACAAAAACGCATCGTGAGAAATGCACTTTAAGCACTGAGGACAACAAAACACAGCCATCTTAGATGAAGTAAACCCAGTGTGGTTGATTTTCCCATGTGTTTTTTTTTCCAACTTTAGGCTTTTCTCCTCTTCTCTCTTCCTCTGTTCTAAATCAATGCAGGTGAACACCACTGCCTGGCCTACTATAGCTCTGCCAGCAGTTTGGGGTCAAGGGTCAAACTAACTGAAGAGTATCAAGGAGGCCGATGTGACCTCCGCAGGCCCCAGTGGGAGCCATCAGGTCTGGCTCTCCTATTGAGAACCGATCTCCCTCTTACCCCCACTACCCACCCTGCCTTCATCCACTGCGCTTTACACAGAGGCTTCACACAGCCGTGTCACATTCCCCATCGAGCCGCCGCTGCTCTCAACAAAGTGCCACAAGACAACTTAACAGGGATTTTCTTGTTCATACCTGCGGTCAGTGTATCCGTGCAAACACCGGCGGACTTTTTGAATCAGCACAGAGCTGCATAAATCAGCGTGCTCGGGCGGCGGAAACCGATCGGCGCTTTTATTCTGCGCACTCGCCCAGAAACCTCACACCCTCATGCTAAAGAAAAACGTTTGTAATTACAGGACATTTAGACATGAATCATTTTTCTTCCTCCTTCTCACCAAGTGTCATCTCTGAATTCATAATTTGGAAAGGTTTTTATTTAAAAAAGGTGCAGAATTTTAGGGGAAAATGGTACAATTATTTAATAATCATAATATCAAAACATATAATATTATGTATAACATAGTATTCTGTATGAGCTTATAATATTAAATGCACATGCATATAACTATATAATTCATGGAGTATGTGAAATAAGAACAAATGTTTTGCATTTTTACATAAAATATATCATATACCTATTATACATATAGAAATTCTCCAAAAGAACACAATTCTCCATTGTGTTCTTTTAAAATACTGCATTAAATAAATGTATAACTCATAGATAAAAAGTAGTAGTGTGTGTGTGTGTGTTTGTGTGTTTGTAAATATACAGAGTCAGCACACTTCAGGAAAAGAAAAAAAAAATGTATATTATATTAATATTAATAATATTATCATTTTATTATCAGAATATATATATTATATATATATATATATATATATATATATATAAAACTATAAATATAAATATATAACTAAAGTTAGTATTAAAATATCTATGCATGTTTTTCTTTACAAATGTCAAATTAGATCTCAAATATAACTATAAATAAGTCACATTAAAAAGATTTCCTATGTGCATATGTGTGTGTGTGTGTGTGTGCACAGAGGCCACTCATGTCTATTACAGTCAATGACTGTAATCTCTAATGATCAAAGCGTGGGTCTAAACCATGCCAATAGAGCCACCCGGATTACCCTCCCACCCATTAGATCAGTTGCCACAGTGGCCCCTATTTCAGGATCAGCCTGAGTAAAAACCTCTGCTTTCTTCAACAGCCCTCCAGCCAGCCTTTATCCATCAGAGTTCTCAGAGAAAAGCCTGTCTGGGTTATAATAAGCTTGTCTGAAGGACAAAGACCTGGCTGCTGCAGGATGAAAGAAATAAAAGTAATGCACCAAATATTAAAAAGTGTTGTTTCCAAAACAGACACAGTATTAACTAGGACCAGGTCTCCTGTATATCAGCAAATAATTTACTATCCATCACTAAATCTCATCTCTTATTTATTGAAATAATGTTCCAGACATGAGTGGAGAAAGTTAGTTGAAAACAATTACAGCAGTAGCTAAGACATGTTAGTTAGCATACTGTAAAAATTTACTGGAAACCAAACATATTATTCTTTGAATATACTCTTTTGTGAGAAGTCAATTTCATCCCATCTTTGGTCAGCACTTGGTAAAATATTCATGATGCTAAATTGTCAAGGACTTTTTAAAATTCAAAATGTATTCAGCCAAAACACAGTATTGGTGGTGATTTTTTTTTTTGATGTGGAATTTTTTGTTATACATATTATACAGAAAATGTGTGTGACAAAGAAGCTACAGTACTTCTGAAGTTTATGCAACATGGAAGTGACCAATCTTGCTTCCTTAAAAATATTTAGTTGCTTACTTCAGCCGTTTTGGGGAGATGATTTTATATGTGCTTCAAAAATGGCCATTTTTCAGCATTATACAGTCTTGCTTCAAACAATATCAATTTAAGATGCAAATGATTCATATTTCTTTATAAGTATTGATAATAAAATTGGTGTAAGCTTATAGAAACATATGACCTGTAAAAAATGTTGCTTAAATTAAAGCATTCTGTGCAAAATTGAGGATTTCTTCCACAAAAAATCTGTAGTGTCTGTAACCATGTCCAATTCTTGTTGCAACATCTTAAAAATGTTGCATTTTAAAATAATACACATTTTCAGGTATATGTCTTTTCATGTGAAATATAAATTTGGCCACATTTCATCTAAATGACAATAAAGATCATTAAAATATTTGAATTAAAAAAGGTTACGGACACTACAGAAAAATTGTATTTAGCAAATGTGTTACTTTTTATCTGATAAAAATATAAATTTGTATGCACATTTAAAAAACAAAGCATGAATCAGCAGATAAAAAGACATTAAGTATTATGAAAAATTGTGTTATATGATCCTTACTGAAAATCCCCTTTTTCCACCAAGGTGAGACACTTTTTTAGGACCAATACCATGTTTTGGCTGATTGCCATAGAGATGATGCCATATTGGGCAAACAGGAAATGTGCCTAATTCCACTGTTCATTGTGCAGTGTGGCTTAAAGTTCACGATCATAATACATTCATAAATCAATACTGGATTATAAAAAGACATTGGTACACTCTTGGTGCTTGAAACTGCCATGTAATGCTTGCAGCTGAATATCTGTATTTGTGTTTTATTCTTATCATTTTTACTTTTACATGATTTGTAGTTTTGTTGCTGCCATTTGTCACATGCCATGTGAGAAACGTCATATGTTTCTTTAGACCATCAAAGATTAAACTACAGGTAAGCAAGTGGTATCCAACATCGTAAAAAGCCAAGATTAGCACTAAGGAAATGCCACTAGCTGATTGGAGCAGGTGCACAGCTGACAGTTTGGTCACAGAGTCAAGTGCCCTCACAAAGTGTAATCCCATGTAACCCTTTAGAAAATAAGATTAGATTAGAAGCGTGTGATCCGATGGAATTGTGTATGAAGCCTAAGATTAAAGTTAATCCCGACTTTAGAGAGTGGTCTGCCACTTTGGCTTCTGAAAGACAACATCTGAAAAAAAAATGGTAACAATTTATAACATGTCAGGTCTCTTTATATAGCAAGAGAGCACAGGGATAGACGAAGGGGATTCAATTTCATTGTAATTGGACTGGCCGTGTTTTGTTTAGTCGAGACACTGGACACTGTCTGTATTTGAGAATGCTCTGTGGGGATCAAGAAGGAAAACAGAGAAAAACGATTAGCAAGGATTAGAAAGAACAAAAAGGAAATAGAGACGAAGAAACAAAGAAACACAGGATTGTTTAATCGTGGATTTAAACCGCTAAAAATAATATATTTTGTGCGGACACTTTTGGAAATTCAAAAATTCATAAATTACTGGCAGTTCTTTACTAAGATTTGGTAAGCCCTAATTACAAAGAACAACACCACTCAGCCTCTTTTTATTCCGGCTAGGTTTTCATTGTTCTAAAAAAAAAATTATTTTTTAAAAATGTTTTGTCAACACAGATATTAAGAGACACTTTGGAGATAAGAAATAAGAAATCTAATTTCTTTAAACATAACAAATGTGTTTGCACTCAATGTGTTTGTTTTTGGAAAAATCCATGCGTAGTTTTGGCATTTTTTTTTCGTGTGAGAAAACAGTTTAGAGAGATTTTTCATAGAACAGACAACTTTTCCACTGTATGTAATGATTATTTCCTACAGCTGTCTTGTGTCCACTATCTTAAAAGTTGACTGTATAGAGTTATTTAAAAAATTACTAATTAATTAGTAAATATTATAAAACATTATGGTGAGTTTTTTAAATGCTTGATCTGTGAAGTTGGTTCAGTAAGTATAACTGTGGAGCCATTTGTAATCCAAATCACAGGTTTATATTATTGCTAGTTCGAATACACTATCAGGACTGTAGACTGGACTTTCATGTTCAGTGAACATTCTATATAAACAGATTAAGAAAGAATAGATGTATAAATCTTCGTATTGTGAAATGTTCTGAAATTAGATATTTATTTTAGGCTATTTGAAATGAGTCTCCAACATCAGGAAACAACTTTGAATTTAAAACCAGTCTTTGAATGCTATAATATAAGCCATAAAGGAAACAAATTTCGATGATTAGATGTTTACATTCCTTACATTTTGTCTATCACTGCAATGTGACGTCAATGTTTGAAAACCTGTACATGCTTTCATACAGTCCTGGGATTTTATTCCCTGTTAATACCTATGGAGGCAGAGGAATCTGAGTAAGAGTCATGTTCTTAGAAAGCCATCAAACCTGAGAGACAAGAGAAATAATAGTTAAGGACAATACTGACAAAACCAAATTCCATCCATATGCTATCTCTCTTTCGGACACTTCAGACACTATCAACTATTTTTCCTTGTTTTTTTTTTTATTACTTCATGTACACAAAAGCACACATGGATATGATCAGCTAGGACTGACATCATGCCACTGAGATGGGAGCAGTGTTCAGGTCAACTGTTGTGAAGTTGATCTCTCTAGGGTTGCTTCTGCTTGGATTTCTCTTAGAGGAGAAATCACTGACAGATAAACTCTAAGGAAATCACTGACAGATAAACTCTAAGGAGACATATGGAAGTAAGAAGATAACAATGCAGTCCTGGTTGGATCACTAGCTTACACACATTTACTGAAATATCTATAATTACAGCATAAACACAGTACTTAGAGGAAAGACGTGGCTGAGAAGTGATGGTTGAGTAACAGATGTTGGTTGAACAGATGGATTGATGGATGCTAAGGAACTGGGTGGATTGATGAATCAATGGATAGATTGGTGGCTGGCTGAGTAATAACAGATGGATGGATGGATAACTGGACAGATGGGTGGATGGAACATGAATGGCTAAGTGACTGGGTGGATGAATAGATGGATGAAGGATGGATGACTGAGTAATTGGGTGGATGTATTGTTGGAGGTATTGTTGGATGGATGGTTGGCTAAGTAACTGAATGGATGAATGGATGGATGGATGGATGGATGAGTAACTGGTTGAATGGATGGTTGGATGGATGGATGGATGGGTAGCTGAGTTACTGGATGGATGGATGGATGGATGGGAGAAACTGCCAAAATATATTGCAATGCTTTGCAGGTCAACAGTAAAGCTAGGTAAAGCTGAGGAAGGTAACAGTTAAGAACTCACTTTTTATGATCAGATCACTGAATCCAATGTCAGTACAGATCAAAGCATGTATAATCAGATTATGGTGTACTGTACACACTGTAACCGACAGTAAAACACCTCACAGGAATGCAATAATACACAGCTATGAGGGAAAGGCAAGAAATAGGCATGAGAGACTTCATAAGCCTTATATGGCAAAATGTCATATAGCCTTTTTTCGCATTAACAAGCACATATAATATGTAAATAACAAAACACTTAAGGTAGTTTTGGTTTTGGAAAAAAAAAAACATGGTAGTGTGATGTAGCCCAGGGTGTTGTGAAATGTTTTAATCCTCTACCACCAAAGCAATCAGCAAAGCAGTCAGTGACATACAGGACAGAGTTGATCCATGTCAAAACTAAACTGCTGCGACCAAAAACACACACTTCAGAGAACTCAGACTCAGTGCCACATCCAATCTGCAACCACCTGCAGTCCTTCATGTGAGAGAGCTATGATGACATCAGGCTTTTTTTTCCTACAGAATCATTAGTTCTCAGTTGATGACAGACTGGAGAACTGATGACAGAGTCTTGTTTCCTCACTAAACCACAGCTGTGTCGATGAAGACTGAGATCACTCCAGCTTATGTTCTTCATGTAGTTCCTGGTAGCATGCAGGCTGTTCTGTGTCAATACTGTATGATCTGATTACTTCAGAGAGCTGATAATTTTAACATCAAGTCCCTGTCATGTTTTATTAAAAGATGTACGCACCAGATAAAGACAGAGGCCTCCATGACAATCAGCAGAGACTTAAGAGATGTTTGCAAATGTACATAATATATGAATAAATTTACCACATTCATGTGCATGCAAGTGTGCATGTGTTTCCACTCCACATCATAAAGTATAATTAAATTTTGAGTTTTTAGTGCCAATGTGGATATTTTTACTTACTAGCCAGCTGAAAGGCCCTCCCGGAATTGAATTAGTCTTCATGTCTCATGCAAAAACATTTTAACCAAATCACACTTGTTACTTGATATACAAACACTTCTCTGAAATAGACAACATTTATAGCATCATTTATTTTCATAAAGTTTCAATTTAATGTATGTTTTGGGAAAAAAGGAGGATTCATTTTAGTTAACCCAGTGTAAGGATCTATCCAATGAAGGAAACTTAAGCACTTTTGTAAGTCGTTCCTGTAGTGAAGTGAGTGGTTTCCAGCATTTTTCTGTAGCTGAACTGAATCTGAACTGTTTTCTGCATACAAATCTGAACAAAGTCTATTCTAAAATTATGATTTGGCCTTTGCATGGTTGTCTTGGCTTTCAAATTTGATAATTTGGTAATATTAATAAATATTGAATAAATTTAGATGCTAAGTAATCTGATTACATTAACTTTTTTTTTAAATATATTTACTAAGATAAAAAAAAAGACTGATGGAACAGAAATTATTTCTCGTCTGGGAAACATTCCTAAATCCTCTACTTTCTGAGTAGGATAAGGAAAAGTGCAGAATTATTTAGACTAAATCTAATATGGGAGTCCTCATTAGTTCAGAACCGGAACTTTAACAAGCACCAGACAACAGAATTGCTTAATATATTGTCATATTATTGACATGTATTAATAATAAATATATCTATCACTATCAAATACATCAATGTTCTAAATCCTATCTATTTCTACTACAGAGAACTTGCAAATCCTCATCCAGTACCCGGACCATTACCTGTTTCCACTTATACACACACTTCCACCAGTGTTTACCAGGACGCCAGGGTGGATATCTTGTTTTCAGCATGAGGATGTGTGTGGTTGAATAAAAGAAGTAAAAATGTTCCACTTCTCCGCCAACGTGGTCTACAGCACCATCTCAATGCAACGATTCCAGATGTTGCATTGAGATGTGCCAGCTTTCTTTCCAATTCTAGACCTGGCATGGACTGAAGTCTAATAAGACACACATAGCCATGAAAATGTAAGAAGATCCTCACAAAAGGAAAATTGATGGAAAGTCACTCAGCATAACAACAACAACAACAAGGCTAATACCACCAATAGCTACACTACACCACCATCAACACCACCGGCACCACCAAGAAACACCCAGAACAACACCAACACCACCAAGAACAACAACTACAATAACCATGACATCACCCCTAAAACAATGTGGACACCTTATAAATGCACAAATTATAAAAATTCCCTGCTTACATTCATATAGTTTTAAAACTACATATAATAAATGCATGTATAATAATTTTAAGCAAACTTGGTTTGTATGTATGAACATATGTGCATTCAGCATACAACATACAGTATATAGTAAATGCCTCAGTATATGATTGCAAAAGAAAATGTAAACACTGTATTTTACACTTTATCAACAAAAATAAGCTTCTTTACATTTACCTTCTTTTGTCTTCATACTACAGAAACTTAATTATAAGCTAAAATTGGAAGAAGAAAAAAACATTAAAGTGGTATTTTGTATAAATAAGTCTTTCTAAAGTCTTTCTAACTTCTTATAATGCTTCATCTTATGAGGCATGGTTAGAAAGGACCTAAATAAGCCTTAAGAGCACAATCTTGTGGGAGGCAAACATATTTTTCATGCTTTTCTCTCATGTGCTCTTACTCACTCCTCACTCTGACCGAGGCTCACGCACAGATCAGATCTGATACACTTCAAGCACCGAGCCCAGATCACGTGTACTTCAATCTTCTCACAATCCCATACACCATCCTGACAGACCAGAGAGCCACAAAAGAGACCAGCCTGAGTGTGTTTATGTAGAGCTGTACAAAGTCAAGGAAAATCTGGTAGTTCTGTTACACTGCAGGGGACAGTTATTTATTTCTGCCGGCATGCTCTGACGCCACTTGTCCTGACAAATCAATACAAAGTTATTCTGATTGATGAGTTTCATATAATGGGGAAAACATATTAGTGTGGTCACTTGATGATGGATGACTTTGCCCTCGTTCGCAGTGCAAACAGTGCCTTGTTGAGGATGAAAATAATCTAAAGTATATTCTATAGGCTTTAAAATTATGGCTATTATCCCTCCAGTCCAGTTTCAAAGACTTAAGGAATCAATGCAAAGTTCACTAAAGGTGTTCTGGTAACTTATATTGACGCAACCCTGACTAAATCCCTTACCATTGTTTTTTTCCCCTTTATTTGACACATGGCTATATACAGTATGTGTGTGTCAGTGAGGCAAGAACAGGTTTTAGTTAGAGTGCTCATTTCTCTTCATCTTCTGCTTGACCATCTTTCACCTCTTCTGTCTGTGTCATGTGTTTCAGAGAAGAGTGTGTGTGTCTGCATGGGCGAAAGAGAGAGAGAAGTTAAAAAAGAAAGCCCACATGCTAGTTTCTGCATCCACATTAATCTTCAACCTTTCAACACCTGTCTGAATCGGAAGAATAAAAAGGGAGAAAACATTTTCCAGAAAACTGGTGCAAAAGGTTGCACTCAAATACTCAGCACTGGATGTGAAAGCAGAACTTTTTAACAGCTCTTTCGGAAGAGAGACACATTTAGGCAGATGAGGTGAAAAAAATCCATTATTGAAAAGCCAGAACGTGCCAAAGTGTAACGTTTTCCCTCAAGCCAATGAACATCTAATTAACCAGAGCTGCAACTGAATGTGGTGAAGAAGAGAGAAAAACACTGTGAGTGTAGTGTGTATTGGAGTCTGCTAGCAAATCACCTGATTGTTTCTTCTTACACCCAGCACAGATGCACTCACTTGATTGTGATCGCTCAGAAGGTGTTGATTCATTTTTTCGATAATTAATTCTACAATAAGGCGCTTGGATGACAAACACGTCATACAGATGAGTTAAAAACATGTGAAGTTCTTTCTGCACATGAGAGAGAGAGAACTGCACATGTTTACAAGGCTTTAAGCTTGTATGTATTTCAAAAATTCAGCACAGGATGCCAGTTTTAAAAAATATTTCCAAAGTGGCCAGGATCAACATCTCTTCATACTGTCCAAATGGTTTGACCAGTCTTCTCAATTTCAAGTTTAAACAAGGGAGCAGATCCGACTCTCCTGTTTGTGGGTGTGTGTGTGCAAAATTGAGCAGAGAGAGAGAGAGTTTTTTGCTGAATCAGTGTGTGTCCCATGTAGAAACCCCATTGTAGGAGTGATTTTTACAGCGATTTCATTGTCATTATTTGAGCAAACAATTTTTACTTATTAATGATTGACATGATTTTTACTAAAGTAAGAGTTTATCAAGGTCCCGATGTGTCATGTATCAGTTTCCAATCAGACCAAAAACAAGCCAGATACTGTAGGAGTCATGGGGTCAAAGTGGTTTGGCAAGGGTTCCAAAAGGACTTTCATGATATGACAATGGTGCAATGGGTGTTTGGGAAAACCATCAGTCGGATTCCTTGGAAAAGTTATAACAACAATCCACCCTGACGGCACCCATACTAATGAGGACGTTCTGTCAAGTTAAGCCTTTATTTGTCACATATACATTAAAGTACAGTGAAATTCTTTCTTTGCATGTGCCAGCGTAACTGGAGTCAGAGCGCAGGGTCACCCATGTAATCAAGGGCCCAACAGTGGCAACCTGGCGGAGCTGGGGTTCGAACCGCCGACCTTCCGATCTGCACCTCAGAGCCCTCTGAGCTATACTGTATATGAGCTACATATAGAATCCTCAGATCCAAACTCAAACTAATGATGTGTGCGTTGTAATTTCTCCTCACTGTATCTGCTCATTAAAACTTGATAAAACTACTGTACATAACAATGTCCTCAAACAGGAAGCGATTTGGCAAAATAATAATACACAATAGTTTTCATATGAGAAGCTTACAAGTATAAACACACAATGTAGTAGAGAGAAACTCTGTTGAGGGAAGTGACGTGTCAAAAGGTTAGGAAATAACAATGCAATATGGCAGCTAGAACTCTCTATTAAATAACTGATGTTATAGTAAGAACCTTAACCAGATGTGGGTTCTCACATTTACACGTTAAACACTTCCTTTATTCATTCTGCCTGCTGACACTATAACCTTTCGCACCCTTGACCTTGTACGCCGTGGCCTTCAGAATCCACCAGACAACTCGAACATCTCCTAGGATCTTCTAGAAAATAGAAAATATTCTCCATATATAAATCCATCTGGAAAGCACAGCTGTATATAATCTATCCCGTGTGAATGACACACCGCATCAAATTTGCCGTTTAACATTAACCGCTAATAAGGCCAGTGAAGACAACACTAAGCATGCCTGTTTTCTGGCCCTGGGTCTCAGGCTCGAGGGGGAACAGAAGGGATGTTTGTGAGGGAATGCTTTTGAAGGACCATTAGCAGTAGCACTAGCTCCTGAGAGGCACATAGCAGTCTTTCTCATCACCGGCTGACGAGGAATTCCCAGCTGCCGCACATCAAAGCTTTACTAAGTGGAGTACACTTCACTTAATTATAACATCACCTTATAAAGTGTTCGTAGACTAAGCAGATTTACACATTCTAGCCAAAATTAATTATTGTTCATAATGAGTAATGCTTGGTAATAATAATAGCACATTATACAGCGTTAATAAACAATGTTATGTTAAGAATATCACAATTACAGGACACTTTAAAAAAAATCTAAAGTTGATTAATTTTAATTATAGCTTATTTTGAAGTGCTTTGTTGATTTGATATCACAGAAACATCTTTAATTTATTGACATCATGGCAATTTATCTGTATACAGTGGTTCATTGTTGTGAAACAATAGTGAAACAAGTTATCTCCTATTAGCACTTACAATATAGCAGCAATAAACAGCCTTTCTCTACTCAGCCCCTCTTTTTTTCACCCCATTTCCATACCTTAACTTTTACTGAAATTTAAGGGGCCCGGTTCATGTCTGAATGCGCTCAGTCCATAAATAATGATCTGGAAATCAATTATAATTAGTCAGCACTAGTAACTTTTTTTCCGATCAGTTTCAACCTGGGAATGAGTCTGAACTGGAACAGGCAGGCACACGATTACTGTATGACATACTGATGGAGGACATGACAGCAATCTCTCTGCAGCAATCCACCAATCAGGCCTATATGGTAGAGTGGCCAGACGGAAGCCACTGCTTAGTAAAAGGCACATGGCAGCCCGCCTGGAGTTTGCCAAAAGGCA
>JAQMYJ010000004.1:7534381-7545821 GCA_030014305.1 Clarias laeviceps | reverse complement strand
GTGGACTCCAATTAAGCTGCAGAAACATCTCAAGGATGATCAGGGGAAACAGGATGCGCCTGAGCTCAATTTTGCAACTGCTGTGAATACTTATGTACATGTGCTTTCTCAATTTTTTTATTTTTAATACATTTTCGGGTGCACTGTATATATACAGTGTGTATATACTATATATATATATATATATATATATATATATATACACAGTATACACTGTATATATACAGTGCATCCGGAAATTTATTTAAAAAAAATATATATATATATATATATATATATACACACAGTATAGCATACTGTATTATACAGCCCTCTATAGGCTGGAGGATATTGCAGAATAGCAAATACCACATGCGTACCACGGCCGCTTATGGAACATACTTGTGTGTTTGTCTGAATCAGGCCATGAGAAGCATTTGTATAAAATAT
Source organism: Clarias laeviceps (assembly GCA_030014305.1). Lineage (NCBI taxonomy): Eukaryota > Metazoa > Chordata > Actinopteri > Siluriformes > Clariidae > Clarias > Clarias laeviceps. The sequence goes on along the minus strand of JAQMYJ010000004.1, from coordinate 7,545,392 downwards.
GATCTGTGTCTAAATGTGCTGTAAAAACATCACCGTTTTTATTGACTGACAAAGCCAAAAGTGTTACAATGTCTACGAGTTACAGAAAAAGTATCATGTTTGTATCATTTCATGTTATCAAGAAACTGTTAGAGTTTTACCTCTGACTATTAAGTGCTGATACTGAAGACTTCTTCCTTAAAAAAGCTAAAAACTTAATATAATATCAGAAAACTTAATATAATATCATTATATCAACAACTGAAAATATTTTTAGAATATTTTATGGCATGTTCACCATGAAATCCTTTAACCTTTTTTTAATTAATAGCTACAAGCACAGCCGAAGCTTCTGTTATAAAAAAGTAATCAACACCTTATGACCAATCAGAACTGAGAATTCAGTGCTGTGATAATATGGATGTTATTATGTTATTATTTAACATCAAACATAATGTCTTATAGCGCAGGGTTATTATACAGCATTGTCTATTGCTTCAATATATAATGAGTTGTTTGACATAGTACAAGTTCTTTCTTGTATAGTACTTTGTGTAATTATAATAAGACACCTGAAGGTGCATGAAGGCTTGAAAGAAAAGCACATGGCAGGTGTTGTTACCCAGTGCGGGTGTTTTATATGGTGCACTTACACGCACTCCTTCACTGTGTCCTGCTGCTTATGCATTCGACGCCATGTGCACTAATGTCTCCATAAGGTAAAGCCATTAACACAGGGAGAGCATCTGTGTATGTTTGCACAAGGGATGAGAGCACTGGGGGGTGGGGGCTTGGGGATATGGTGTTGGGGGGTGGCATTAAGTCCTGAAAGTTCAAGACACCTATATGGGTAGAAGGGCAATTGAATATATAAACGGTTATTGAGAATATGTATATATGTAGGTATATGTTTAAGCACCTTGCGGTTGTAGTGAGAAGAGGTCGCATTCCTGGACTATGACATCAAGCTTGTTGAGCTTATTAAAAAAATCTAATTGCCCCAACATCCCAGCATATTCCTCCATTAGCCTGACAATTTCCTCCACCAGGCTCCCAGACACACGAGAATACTTCAAAGAACACCGGGGTGAATAGACTTAGTGTTTTTTGGGGGCCCCCAAAAACTTCCCCCTCCCCATCTAAATGAACCAGTCCGGGCATCTCATTGACCCATGGATGGAGGAAACAGAAGGAGATGAGCTGAATAAAAGAAGAGACCAGATGACAGAGAAGTTGACAGTGGTTTGGAAAAAAAAAAGTGGCTCAGGTGTTTTTGGTGAACTCCTGCAGCGATCATTAAAAAAAAGACCACTTTATTTATAATCTGCATGTCGTTTCAACACACTTAGTACATTTTGTCTCTTATATATATTGTAAGTATACTGTAATGGTTTTGTTGTCATTTGTGTTTCTTACTTCCCTCAGCATTTTGCTCATTATGGGCCAAATTTAGAGTTAAGATACATTCAATTTAAAACAGAGATGAATCTCAGTTATGCTGATTTTGGACATACTGTAGATCTTGTGGCAGCATTAAGTTGTCCTTTCTAATGACTTTCAGAACATGGTAAATAAATAAGGTAAACGAATTAGGATGCACTGGATCAAGTGCATGTATTTTATAAGCTGCTGAGTAATGAAGGTTGCATCCAATTATATCAGTTTTGTGTATTCATGAATATTTATACAACACTATATTGGTAACATACTAAACTTTGATTAGCTGTTTATTTCAATGTTTATACTATAACATCTTATTATGGTCCCACTATCTCTCAGTGATTGAGAAAAACATGCATTTAGATTGTTTTCTGCCCTGCCCATCCCCCGCCCCCCAGTTAACCCCACGTCCCACACCACCCCCAAAATAAATAAATTAATGAAATAAAATAACATAAAATCTTTCCCAACAGTGTTCGACTGATTGTGCTTCTAGTTAGCAATCCGGAGTTCTACTCAAATGTTGTAAACTATATGCAAGTACTTTATAGTATCTAAATGGGGTGCCTACAAAACTGAAGCTTGGGTATCAACCAAATTGAGTCTGGTTCCTCTCAAAGTTTCTTCCTCTTGTCATCTGAGGGAGTTTTTCCTTGCCATCATCATCCTGCTTTCTTCATTATGGATTAACATTTTAAAAAATTATTCCCAGAATTTTTATATCCTGTAAAGTTGCTTTGCAACAAAGTCCATTGTTAAAGGTTCTACACAGATAAAATATAAAATACTAATAATTTAAGCATGTGCATAACTCAACTCAAAATTTTCCTGCATAAATAATACTTTTGGACTGATTTCATCTCAGGCCCTATAGATAATTCTAACCCCACACATAGATGTCTATAAAGCCGATTTGCAGTAGTGTCTGTTGTTAAAAGTGTGATACAAATAAAATTCACTGAATAAAAGTTTACAATGTTATTGCCGCGGATTGTCTCTAAACGGTTTTCAAAATGTTCACTGGACAAACTGATGTGTTGAGACATACAAATGAAAGAGATTTTGTTTCGGAATTTTTGAAAGCGGAACATTGAGATACTGCGGTGTTTGATTTGTGGTTGCCATGTACGCCATGTACCAATCAGCACTTTATCATACATTGGGAATGGAACCATGTGAGCAGGAGAAAGTCTGGATTATATTCCAGTTTGCTGATGGTAACATGAAACTCTTGTTCTTCATTCTTCTTCTCCTCTCTGTCCTTGCAGTTGGGGTCAAACAAACCAGGTTTGAAAAGCGAGCCATTTGTCAGCACATCAAGCCTATGTCAATTGCCATCCATAGAAAATCCCAACTCCTAATGGACCATTACTGTACATCTTGGAGGCCTTGATTTGTTGTATAAGTTTTGGCGACGTGGTTCTATTGATATAACAGGACCTCATCTGGGTCTTCACAGTGCCAAGCTGATACACAATAGTTTCCTCTCTTATTATAGACTGCACAGATGAGGGACGAGGTTGGGGAAGTGAGGGTCGTTTGACTAATGGCTGAACCATACGTGGGTTCTGGCTGCACTCAAAAGAATCAGAGATGGGAAAGCTTTCAGCTTCTAAATGGGGCAATGAGATTCTCACAGCTGCTGGAGGGTAACGACAATGCTGGTGAGTCCAATCACATATGGACCATAGGGTTAGGCTATGGGATGTTTGTTCCCTGCTGTGCGGCTTTGATGGAAGCCTGCGATGGCAGACTTATTGAGAGATCAGAGAGAGTGCGAGAGCAGAGAGAGGACGAGAAAGTCGACGAGATTTGGCTTCAAAAGAATTCTTCCTTTCTACTACCTTGGCACCTGTGTTCAGTGTGTGCTAATATTTAATCATGTGCCACATTAGAGTCTTGTTTTAATGTTTATGAATATTTGGCATCAACCTGATAAAAAATGTATGTTTAAATGGTGATGAAAGCATGTCTGTAGCACAGCTGGAAACACACAAAAAGACTGTGGGGAAATCAGAGCAATATGCTAACACAGGACAGGAGGAAAGAATTCATCTTCATGTCTTGTATTCCATGAAGACCTTCATGCCTTTGCACATCTTGGCCTATGTGTGGTCTATCAATAAGAAAGAATATACAAAACTGTTTAAAGTTAAAAGTACAAAAAAAATATTGTTTTCTCCCCAAAAGTTAGTTTGTCTGTCAGAGTGTGACAGCCGACTCAGTTCAAAGAAAGAGTTGGGACAAGACAAGGCGCTCGAGCGAGAAGAACCACTCAATCATTCATCTTTGGTAAGTACTCTGTCTTAGAAAGTGTTGCCGTGGAACTGGAGCTAATCCCAGAAAAACTTGGCACAAAGTGGAAGAATTCACCCCAGATTTGACATGATCTATCAGACACAATGTTTCATATTAATTCAAGTCTACAGTCAATTTAGTGTAGATACCTGCATGTTTTTTAGAAGTAGGAGGAAAGCAAAGGACCTGGAGGAAACGTATGCAGGTAGAATATTCAAAATTCCTGAATGTGCTCAGGGTCGATCCCTAAAACTTTAAAGACCAACATGTACTCTGTTAAAAGAAATGATTCGACTACAGTATATAATAAAACTGTAAAGTTGGCGTGTCTGTACATTGAAGATATTTACAAAGAAATTATTTGGGGCACGTAAGCTGAGCAATAGAACACATCAAGATGGATTTTGGAATTTTTGTCTGTCTGTTTGTCTGTTAGTTTGTGCACACATCACGTAAAAACTACTGAACAAATCTTAATAATGTTTTCACAGGTGTTTTTGGACAAGCTCGAGGTAACTTATAGGCTTTGTTTCATCGCAATCGGACGATGGGAAGAGAAGATGTGCTACTTTGAAATTTAATGGAATGGAATGGAAAACGCCCTTATATCATAAAAAAAATCATTAGTTCCTCTCAAAATTCAACAGATGGCGCTGTACATTTTTTAATACGCGCTTATGAGTGTGCAGTTGAAATCTACTTAATAAATGCGATCTCACACCTTCATTCATAAGATAACACGTAAACATTTTAGTTCACTCCAAAATTCAACAGATGGCGTTGTACATTTTAAAAAACACAGTTATGATTAAATCCCACACAAACGAAGTCACTAATAATTCTAAAAAATTCAACTACTTGTTCAGATATTGCTTTTTTTTTAATATCTGGTGAGTGTTTTGCCTGTTTTTTCACTTAGGTTTGTGTTCTTGTCCTACTTAGGTTTTAACCATGGAAATTTCCACCTGCCAGCTGCAAGGATTCTTGCTGTGACCCTTGATGCTGTTTGACACACTGGTGGATAAAACCCTACCCTTTAATTAGCTACTGTAGTTCCATTATTTTTCCTGGGTCTTTCATCTAACCTGCAATTTTACTGTTTACTGTTGGGATGCCCCTGTTGGGTAATGTCTCTGTGCTCTCTGCTGGTTTGAGTGGTTATGATTTTGAGCTAGTTATCGTTTTGTGAGTTCAATCCCAGGACAACCAAAAAAAAAGTCTTAACTCCTTAGCGCTAAACAAATCCTCTATCGCAGTATCGTTTCATGGATGTTTGATACTAAATGCGACTATAAATAAATTATTATTTCTAAAAAGCAATCTAGCGCCAACACACCCATACAGTATATGAGTACACATTCATAACATTTAATAAGCATGTCTTGATGACCAAATCCTTCCACCGGAGTATACTGCTCAGGTCTGGTGTGTATTAGAGCAGATGGAAATGAAGCTAAATTTGATTGCATACTTTAAGTCTTCAGTAATGAAGCACAGGTCAAACATGAACACAGCCAGAATAACCCGGGAGGACACTGACTACACTATCGAGTCACGCTGAGAAGAAAAATTATGCATTAATTATGCATCATCGCATGAGACATCCACAGAGCCTGATAAAGACATTAGTAGATCAGTAGAAAAGAGCTGATTCTGTGTCTGGTGCCCTGTAATGATCAACTCAAGAGGAGCTGAGGATAATAAAACAGACTATACAGCATATACAGCATTGGTTTAAAAAGACTTAAAGATATGTGCTCTGTCCTGCATTTTCCATTCACACGTCCTTAATTGTAACTCTCCAGGAGTCTCTGCGTGAGAACACAAACAAGGTTTAGTGCAGTTTAGTGTGTCCACAAAGGAGGAATGCACACCAGAGAGAGAGAGAGAGAGAGAGAGAGAGAGAAAGGGAAATTGAGATATATAAAATGAAAGGAAAGCTGAAAAGGAAAGGAAGATGTAAAGTGAAAAATGCAAGTGCTTGTATAGACTTAAAAGTAAAACCCAACAGATGTCAACTCACGCTGTTTCAATGAATCCACATTCTGATGTTTTTATTCTTCTTCTGGAAACTCTTTTTTATAACAATATAAATGTGTGGTTTATGAACTGTTGGTGACTTTAGCATTATAAGGTTCTATGTGGTTCAAAATTACTCCTTCTTCTTCTTATTATTATTATTAGTAGAAGAAGTTGTAGTAGCAGTAATATTTTTGTCTGTGCAAGCTGTCATTAAATAGTTATCAGGAATTTGTTCTATTCTGCTTTTTTACACTTTTGAATAATTACTTTTTCAAAAATTGAAGATCGATCGCTGCAAAACAATTTAATTATACAAAAATCATCCATAGCATTAACACACTAACATTGATCATCCATTATATACCAAACTGGTGACAGGATCACAGGAACCCAAGGTACACACATGCCCATGGAGACCAAAGGGCAGCCTTTCTGGGCTGATCCCACAGAAAAAGCCAAAAAAACATCAATGTTGGCCATGATACAAGGGCACTAGAGCACCACACAGAGGGATCAGGAGGCAAAAAGCCTGAGGCCACCAACCTGGGCCTTAACCTCCCCAGATATCAATCTGATCGAGACCTCATGGGAAGCGCTGAACAAACAAGTCTGATCCATGAAAACCCCACCCCACAATCCCCAGCACCCCCAGGCTCTGCTGCCAGGGTCATCCTGGTCACAGACAACTCCCCCCCCCCCCCCCCCGGCCCCCAGAGGCCATCTGGAGACACGGTACGAAAGGTCCAGAGCTGCCTTAGTGCAACATATGCATAATACTGGGCATAATGTTTTGTGTTATGGCCAATCAGTAGGCTTAATGTCTTAGAAAGTAGGACTGCTATCTTTCACTACTTATCTACTTTATACAGGGATTGTTAAAATTGGTTAAGCGCTATACCATTATTGTGACAAGATATCTTATTATTTTGAACTCATTATATTAAGATATTATGTCAAATATTTAGAAATTTCTAAATGACCTTTACAGCATTCCTTTTGAGTAAGTTTTAATAGTTAAACTCTTGAACATAGATTTTAGTAAATTGCATGTATACAGTAAGTGTATCATTATAAATCTGTGTTTGATAAATTAACCTTTTTTGTAATTTAGTTTATGTGAAACAGCATGTGTTTAAGCTAGCATTCAAAACACTGTTCTCAGCTGTCGATTTTAAAGTGCTAAATATTAAGTCAAAATAAGATGCTAATAACAATGTGAAATAGCAAGACTTCATGTATTTAAAGGGATAGTTTCAAGTCTGTCTTGAATCAAAATTCAGGTGCATATAAGGTAAGTACAGTATAACAGGTCATGGTTGTTAAAAGGTGCTCTGCTCTGCATACCGACCAGGAAGTCCGTTACTGGAATGTGTGTACAGTGTAAGTAATTGGGAACAAAATCCACAACCCTTGTTCCGTGCACAAATGCATTCCAAACTTCAGCTGAGACTCACATGAAGACCTTTTGAGCTATATAAAGTTGTGATGTATTCAGTACAAATTTACCTCTTTTTTACAGCTAGTTCCACTTATGAATATGGTTACCTCCACTTAAATGTTCGATTGAAGAAAGACTTGTAAAAACGTGAACTATCACTTTAAGTGTAATTAATGGAGATGGTAAAATAATTACAGTACTTCAAAAAATAATATTCTAAATGCAAAATCAGTTACATTCAGGTACTTTCAGCTTTATACAGGTACTTTCATAATTTATAACTTGTAGTTCGGTAATTGTGAACAGCATTCCTACCAGATTATATTATTGTAACTAAAAAGTAACTCAACTCATTAATTATTCCATTTAAACTCGTAGGCTGCAAATCTTTAAGACGTTCAGAGTTAAATTACGGCTTAATCAGGCAGATTTGTTTGACACTCTAGAAAGCTGTTTGACACTGTTTAAACAACGGTGCACAGTTATGTCCCTTCTGTCCTCCCATTTCTCCGGCGCTCGCTTTCTCTCTCTCTCTCTCTCTCTCTCTCTCTCTGTTCTCCTGCCAAATTTACTTTAGACCCGTTCTAACGTGACTGATCTGTCAGTACACACTGCCACGCTGTCAGACACGGTTATCCACTGTAGAGGAGTGTAACAGACACACGCTCTGATCCTCCCTATCACTGAGAGCTCGATCAGGCGTATCGGCTTGCACTGAAACCTGAACAGACGCAACCACGGCTCGGATGAAAGACGAAGAAAGCAGTGGAACATGAGAGAGTGTACAAAAGAAGATTTTTATTTTGAGCAATACTTTCTAAGATAGCGGAATCAAAAGCATGGTGCACAAGCCCCCCCACCCCCCATTTCATTCGCCAGTGACCGAAGCAATGTGAAAAAGTAAAGTGAATGTAAAATTCAGTCTTAGATAACAGAATTCAGTTAAATTTTAGAATTTTTGATGATCTTGCTTCCAATTTCCTGCATTTCAAAGCACCATTGCGTTCTCAGCAGTATAAACATGTCTACGATTTCTACACATCTTATCTGCAATAATATAGAAATTACAGTGAAACTAATAGGAAAAGTGTGAAGCTATGTGACTAGAGAATGTTACTCTGGACCCACAAGGAATCTGAGGGGTTAACTCCGATAAAACTCTAATAAACCATGTGAAAATTTATGATTGAAAATAACTCATAAAATAAATCATACTAACAGTTAGTCTCTATAATAAAATTGCCTTTGTAGATTTTTGGTGGAAAAAAATGAATGTCAGTGTGAGACTTTGTACCTGTATGAAGCCGCACATCACATACTCGTCAAACATCGGCAGGCTGGGCCGGCTCTCTCGGAATATGTGCAGAGTGTATATCGTCATGACAACAGGCTCCTCCCCTGACTCGTCCATCAGCAGAATGTTGATGCGGCTGTTGCCCAGGCCGAGCGGGTAGTTCGCCATTCTGAGGAACACAACGAATAAGCTCTGAGAAACTGACCGTGACTAATCTCTCTCTCTTTCACACACACACACACACACACACACATACACACACACACACACACCTTGAAGACTGTTTCCTCTGTGTCAGGACAAGGAAGATAATAGGATATTAACCCCTAGGGGCTTAGCAAGGTCAGGTCAAAAGACAAACTAATATCCACATTCAAATAAAGACACAACTACTGAGTCCAACAGATGCAGCAGTTAGTAAAAAGGAATTCAGGTACCGGACAGGAATGTTGTCTACCACATCTCAACTCGAATCAGACTTTTAATGTTATTCTAAATGCAGTTGTCAGGGCAGTTAATAAATATTTATTCACAGATTTCTATCGAATTTTTATCACATATTTTTCTAAGCTTCCATTCACTTACTGAAATTAAATGTTACACTGATATTTAAATTCGAAAACATTTTATGTATTTCGAGTCGGGTTATGCAGCACTTTGCTTAATGCCTGAAACCATCATAGGGAAGCAGAGCCAGAAATGAATCTAATAATCTAATAAATCACTCAACTGTGAGCAGACAAATCAGGGGAGCAAAAGCGATTGGCACAGGAGATCTGGAACTCTGCTCGCTTATTGTTCATTGTTCCAATGATGAGTTGATTTTCCTAAATATTTTAATAAACAAGCATTTTTTTTTGTTTTTTGTTTTATGGACTGCACTTAATCAAAATAATAATAATAATAATAATAATAATAATAATTACTTCAAAAGTGGCAATAAGAATGAATAACAATAAATGTCCATTAAATTATTCATATCAATTCTGATAGGCAGGTGTGAAAATGCATTACTTTAATGAGTTAATATTATAATATTTATAATAATTATTCAACTAGAGTGATGATATTAGAGCTTATCTTGCTTTTGTACTTACACACTGTTATATTCCACCATGTTAGGACAAAACATAAGGTAAATGATCCTATTAAATCCAGACTACATCTGTGATAAATAACTTTTTACTTTTTTTAGGTTTATGCTCTTATAGGAAAACAATCAATAACATGATGGCGTGATTCAGTGTTCTATTCCTTTTATACCGCAACACTTTGTTGAAAATTTTTATTTTTATTTTATTAACTGAAGAACAGTACATTATTTGTTCATTGGGGTTTTATTGTTGTTACCCTAGTACTCAGTATTTAGTCATACCTGGGGCCACGATGTTCATCCAGGTGAACGTTGCACTTTGCGTTCACAGGCTCCGGCCTGATCCGGATAGTGACCACATCAAACGGTACCTCAGCTCTGTACTCCTTCACCCAGGTGTTAAAGAGTGGTGCTAGAACCAGAGGAGGATCGGTATATATCTGACGGAGATGGGGCTCCAAACACCTCCCTATGGAGTAAATGAATTAATTACATAAAACAGTAACTAACATAATGGATACTACAGCACCAAGAGCAGATGAAAGCAAATACCTGATTGTAGTGGCTGTGAATCCCACTTCTCCACCCTGTCCGGATCATCACTGCTATGAGAAAAATGCCAACGGAGACGCTTTAATATTATTCTTAAAAAATACACAAAAGCACAACCAAATATTATAATAATGTGTGTTTTCTTATTGCTTCCATTGCATACATATACATATACACTAACGTATGCTTTGTGTTTCAATTTATTGGGCTAAAAAGACCCAGATGCGATCAGAACTCGGTCAGGATTTGTTCCTCAGCGCTGTGATCGTGTTGTGCTCTGTCCAGCCCAAATTCATCCTGCCGCTTAACATAAATAGGAAAATCTCCCCTTCAGTCACTCTTACAGTAACTACGTGCCCTGTGGGAGCAGGCGGCTGAGCCAGTTCTCTAATCGCTTTGGTCCGGTCTGGCAGTACAGAGCTGTTCCTGACTGTAACGAATCTGACAGCAGCACTTAGCGGTTTAACGTACCATCTATTGTTTCTCTCAAACTAGCATATGGAGCTCACTGTAGAATTAGCTTCAAACAGCGTGTACACATGAGAATAATTTATATGTGCATGGTAACATTTCACTTCATTTCTGGTGGGAGATAAAACAAAGGAAAATGGGCTGGAATACCAGAGTGGAGCTTGAGAATTATTATACATAAACTTATTATTGTGTAGTCAAAAACATTATTCTTTACATACTGCATATTCAAGACTATCTGACTAGTCAGGATGTGTTGATTCATCTATATAAATGAAAGAAAGGTTTTGTCTGTACATTGGTCAGAACTCGCTCTTTCACTGAAATCTTTATGTTTCATACATTTTAGCAGAGGTGTGGACTCGAGTCATGTGACTTGGACTCGAGTCAGACTCGAGTCATGAATTTGATGACTTTAGACTCG
>JAQMYJ010000004.1:7522601-7534281 GCA_030014305.1 Clarias laeviceps | reverse complement strand
GACTTGACTCGGGACTTGAGGGCAATGAATTGAGACTTACTTGTGACTTGCCAAACAATGACTTTGTCCCACCTCTGCATTTTAGGACCCGAAACTAGTCTCAAAAACTTTTGTGTATGTACAGTATGTCTATATGTCTTTCTGTTTGTCAGTATGTCTGACCTTATGTGAGGTGAGGTGAAGTTATGAGCAGTGCTTCAAACTGTGGGCGTGTCTTAAATCAACCGCTGGACAGAATGTATTGAAACGTTTAACCTGCACTATAAGTCAAATCAAAATGTTGTGTAAAAGCGATGATATGAACAGTTATGTGCCGGATTTAATAATCTACTTTAAAATAAGGTACTAATAAGATACTTGCTCAATGTAAAAAAACACCTGCTAAACTAAGCTAAACTGAATATTTTTGCTTGGATTACTTAATATTTTCACAGCAGAAATAACAGCGCTGAAGTGGTATAAGTGAATTTTAATGTACCGGGGTCACTTGAAGACAAAACTTAATCTTTAGCCGATCTACTTTTTCAGAATAGGTACGACAAAGCAAAAAAAAAAAAAAAACTCAGCTTTAATGTAATTAGTGATGATATTATTTCAGGTTGAAGCCCACGAACAAGTCTGCCTGTCTTTCTGTACAGCAGAACTCTCTGCCTAACTTATTAATACAAAGAAAATATTTTTTGTAAGGTTAAGTATGTAAGTTTTAAGTTGAACAACGAAAGAAGTACAAAAATGCTTACAAAAATGCTTCTAATAATAAAAATCACTGATGAAATTAAAGCTGATCAGCTTATTTTTTTAGTTTTAACCTTTTAACTCTTTCTAAACCTCTACGTTTTCTATAACGTTTCTAAAACGCTAGTTTTCTATAACAGCAGCTCTGACAACAGTACCAGCTGCAAGATGAATAACAGGGCAACTTATTAATACGTGTAAGCATGAAAAAAACACGAGTTTGATACCTCTGTGTGAACAATGAGCTAAGTTGCTGGACTAGGCCTGAGAGACCCGGTGCACTCCCAGAATCCTTTGCAGCAGGGAATCTTTGAAAGACATCATATTGGAGATTGGAGACTTGAGATGACCTGGGGTAGAGCTGCCATGGCACACACACACACATTTATCTTAATACTAATATTAATACTAACAAAGGAATAGTAACAAAAAAGAATTATGGATAGGATCATATCAGATGTGGCATAGTTTACTATATGAAGGATTTCATCACAAACAAAACAATTTAATCATTTAATCTGGCAAACTAAATTGTTTTTGCTAATAAAGATGTATCCCTCTCTTACCCACTTTAAATTTACATGCTTTACCAAAACATGACAGTAAATGACTTGGCTGCCTTCAGGATTTTACAATGTAGAAAGAAATAGAAATCATGAATGATCATGAAATGTAGAAGGTATATCCAAAATTTTGACCTGTAGTGTACTATAAGAGAACCCTGTCACTTTGGATAAGGGAGTCTGCCAAAAGCATTAAGAGAAATGTAGCAGCTTGGCAAAATGGTAACAGCTGTGAAGGAACTACGTAAAAAGAAAAATGAAACTAACCAAGAAAAGATGTTTATAGTTTGTTACAAATTTTGCGTTGAAATCATCATCAGTCGATCATATAATTCATACTAAATTGCATATTTACTTTGTTACAAAGAGGAGTTGGTAACAGGTGGAGTTATAGTGTTTTGTAAAATTGTACAAAATTCATACTGATATAACAAAAAGAATTTTGAATAAAAGTTCACCATTTCTGCTTTTTAACAACTTTGTTAAGCTAAGAAAAAGATTATAAAATATATGTTGTAAAAACCCTTTATTAGTTCTTAAATAAATTTTTTTTTTATTTTATTGTCAAATATTTATATATTTTGCAAATAAATAAATAAATAAATAAATCTTGGATTTATCTTGTTTTGCTGTGAAATCCTTCACATATAATATGTAATTATATGACAGTAAATATAATCATTTACTGTCATTGTTTTACTTAATATGTAGAACTAATCCATCAATTACCAGATGAAAGCTGCCAGATCGCTTGAGCTGCTGATGAAATTGAAGCAGGAACTGCATTTTATCCAATGTTAAGCACAAACCACTTGCCAGTTCACAACCACTGTCCTATAAACAGATGATTAAGATTCAATTATTTGTCACATTGTCCTTATTGCACTGTGAATTTTTTTTTTCACATATCCCAGTTAGGGAGCTGGGGTCAGCTAGGATACAGCGCCCCTGGTGCAGATAGGATTAGAAGCCTTGCTCAAGGGCGCAACAGTGGCAGCTTGGTGGTGCTGGGGCTTGTATCCCTGACCGAGCAGTAAACCAGAGCCATTTGAGTCACCACTGCCCCTAAATATTGACATATACACTGCTTTTACAGTACTGTACAGATTAACTAATACATTTTAGAAGGACAAAAAATTCACCATCATTCAATCATAATTCACAGTGAACTTCCAAAGGAAAATTTGTTTTTTTCTTGAAACAGAATATTCTGTAATTATGAGTTATTTAATAAATACAGTTAAAATACAAATAAATAAATAAATAAAATATGTAGTCACAAAAATTAGAAATTAATTTGTATCTGCCTGAGGGGATTGTATCTGGCTTCTGGGGGATTAAGTTACATTGTAAAACCTAAAAATGTTTAACCAAACAATGTAGAACACTTTTTCATGAGAAAATGACAAATAAAAAACAAAAATATGAATATAAAATGAGTTGTAGTTATTGAGTAATGTGCTTTAGAATGAACTGAATAACAAACTAAGACTATACTCTCATGAGTCACATGTTACCTTGATTTCCTCTGTATCCTGAGTACTTTGAGGAGATCTGTCCTCACTGCCACACGCTGGGAAGAGGAGCTTCAGCATATCTTCTAATATGTACTCTTTGGTGATCTGCCCATCAAACTTTGGATCTTTAATGCCGTCAAAGTGCAAATCAGTCTGCACCTGAGAGGAAAAGTGTAGGAAATTAGTTGAACATATGTAGAGACTGAAAATGAGCTTTTGCTGCCATCTAGTCTTCAGTATTGAAGGCAGACATTGTAAATGATTTTTTTTAAAGACCTAAGTAAGTTTAACACGCTACACATTTTAGTGTACAAAAAAAATATATAAATCTTTAGAAGAACAGAAGAAGACGAGATAACATGGTTGGTGTGAATTGATGCTTTCTATTTCAAGGGTGCAAAATTGAATTAAAAGATTAGACCACATAAGCAGGCCTGAATAGCAAAATACAATTTATGAATTATACAAAATGCTCAATATTTACTATACATACAGTAGGTAATATAGAAACCACAGGTATAGGGTAGAGCAGTGTTAGAAATGCAGCACAGCTATTTGCTAACTGAATCATTAAACCATGACAAGTTCAATTTTGATCACCAAAAATCTGTAATATTTTTCAACATATTTTTCAAAAGATTACTTTTATTCGCACAGAATAATAGTTTATTATAACTGCCATCTACTCAAACAAAGAACTAGCTAGTATTAACTAGCTAGTTAGCATAACTAATCCTATCTAACCTTTCAGCACTAAGTATTTGATATTATTAGATAAGGTTTCCTAACAAGCTAACCAATGTTAATTAAACTAGTATGCCTAGGTAGCATTAGCACTCTGTTAGATACTTCAACACAAAATAAATAAAACCGCTAATTTACTAAGAAATAATTTAAGCAAATGTTTTATAGATTAGTATTTTCATCAGAGTATTTTTTTTTGCTATATGAATATTTTGCTACATATTTAATAATATATAAATCTAAATTACAGTGGAACCTTGGATTACGAGCATAATTCGGTCTGTAAATTGGCTTGTATTCCAAAACACTTGTAAACCAAATCAAATGTTCCCATAGGAAATAATGGAAACTCAAATGATTTGTTCCACAGCCCTAAAAAATAAATACATAAAAATAATTAACACAAAATTTAAAGTAAAAATAAAACAAATTAACTTGCACTTTACCTTTAAATAAAAGTAAAAATAAATCCCGACAGATAAGTGTTTCCATTTGTGTCCGCAGGCGCTGTGTGTGTGTGTGTGTGTGTGTGTGTGTGTGAAGCTAAAGTAAGGAGCCCCTCCCACTTCTCATCTTACACAGTTACCCTTCCTCCACTCTTTTTACACACACACGCGCACACAATG
This sequence comes from Clarias laeviceps, assembly GCA_030014305.1. Lineage (NCBI taxonomy): Eukaryota > Metazoa > Chordata > Actinopteri > Siluriformes > Clariidae > Clarias > Clarias laeviceps. Next base: position 7,530,096 of record JAQMYJ010000004.1, on the reverse strand, counting down.
AAAACGCTGGTTTATCAGAAAAATAAACAAGAAATCTCTCTAATGAGAGACACAGTAACAGAATCACTGCTGTAAAGTAAAAATAAAACAAATTAACCTGCACTTTACCTTTGAAAAGATTCATGACAGAGCAGTGTTTCTGTGTAGAGCAGAGAGAACGTCTGTGTGTGTCTTTGAAGGCGAAAGTAGGAGGGGTCTGTGTGTGTGTGTGTGTGTGTGTGTGTGTGTGTGTGGCATGGTGTCCAATGACGCACGCGCACACAGACACAAAGAGCAGGCTGATACAGAGAGAGAAAATGGATCTTTAACCTCTTTAATAAGACTTGCTTTTGCTTTACATGCTGCTGTACACACGCGCTTACAGACACTAAATAAAAAAATTTTTACACACACACACACGTGGTCACAGTGATATAGTAAACAGTACACGTGTGCACGAATGTTGATTATAGCAGTAAGAGACGAGCACTAAGACCCAGCAGGGGAGACGATTACCCACAATTCTGCAGCACAAGAGAGAGAAAAACTGTTTGCTCAGTTATGATCACGTGACGCTCGGCGCCAAAACAAGAATGTATGCGTGATACATACTCGGTACTCGTAAACCAAGACTTGTTCGATTTCCAAGTCAAAATTTATTAAAAATCTTTGCTTGTCTTGTGGAACACTCGCAATACAAAGTTTCACTGTAATACAATTTATATTTATGTATAAATTGGGCACTGCAGGCTCAGTGGTGGGTGTTTTGCCTGCCATGCGTTCGATTCCCAGCCAGTGCTCAAACCCCAGCCACTGTATGCAGTGCCGGTGAGGGTTGCGTCAGGAAGGGCATCCGGTGTAAAACCTATGCCAAGCTTGTATGTGCGGACCAAATGGCCGCTGTGGCGACCCCTTGTTGGGTGCAGCCGAAATACCAACAACAACATGTTTAAATAATCTTTATGTCAGTAATACATGCTTTAAAAAAAGCCTCCAACTGTGTAGTATTTACTTTTGAATTCATGATGGATTTATATAAATATAATTTGTTGATATAGGTATAACTATTTAAAACTACAACTGGTGATATATTAAGGTTTACGACTACAGTTAACTGTTATACAAATGTATATTACTACCATTTGCTAATATACACTCATCGGCCACTTCATTAAGTACACCTCGCTTGTACTAGGTTGGTCCCCATTCCGACTTCATAACTACCTCAATTCCTAATGCCATAGAGTCAATAAAGTGCTGCAAACATTCCTTAGAGATTTTGGATTAAAACCATAGCATCATACAATTGCTGCAGATTTGTCGGCTGCACAATCCATGACACAAGTCTTCCGTTAAACCACATCCCAAAGGTGCTCTATAAGATTGTGATCTGGTGACTGTGGAGACCATTTGAGTGCACTGAACTCATGGTCAAGAAACCAGTTTGAGATGATATTAGCTTTGTAATATGGTGTGTTCTTTTGTGGTAATAATGAGATCGACACTCAGGTAGACTGTGGCATTTAAACAATATACTAAGAGGTCCAAAGTGTGCCAAGAAAATATCCCCCACACCATTACACCAGCAGCAGCAGCCTAGACCGTTGGTACAAGGCAGGATGGAACAATACTTTTAAGTTGTTTATGCCAAATTCTGACCATATCATCTGAATGTTATGGCAAAGATTCATCAGACCACCCAACATTTTGGTCGGCCCATGAGATTTTTCCAGTTTCCAGTACTTAGCAAACAGGAGTGACACCAGATGTGGTCTTCTGCTGCTGTAGCACATCTGCCTCAAGCTTAGACGTGTTGTGCATTCAGAAATCGAACCAACCACCATGCCACATTCAAAGTTGCTTAAATCCCATTTCTTCCTCATTCTGATTCTCAGTTTGAACTTCTCAGATCGTCTTGACTATGTCTATATGCTTAAATGCATTGAGCTGCTGTTATGTGATTGGCTGATTAGGTATTTGCATTAATGAGCAGTTGTACCTAATGACCAGTGAGTGTATATTAAGGCATATAACTGCAATCAGCCAATATATTAATGTTTATGATTACAATTAGTTATATTAGATATATTAAGGTGAACAAAAATACAATAATGACACAATGTGATATTTATTAAGAATGTACCAATTTGAGGTATGTGTGCAGTTATACCTTAACCACTACAGGATACACAGAAGCATTGTAATGCAATGTGAAGGTCATTAACTGAAAACACAATGAACACCTAGGAAGGGGAAGAAAAAAAAACCCATTAAACAACTCCACGTCATGTAGCCCTATATTATAGTGTTTAAATTTCTGGTGTGTGTGTGTATATTAAAGAGACCTAGGTGGAGAGCTGGAGTCGGCTGCGGTTAAGTCAGCAGTTGTTAGAATCTCACTGATGACTTGCTTCATGAGTTCAGAAGCCTGGAGAGCCGCAGTAGGATCCAGCCTATTTGTAAAGAAGGACTGCAACTGAAACACAAACACACACACAATTGAGAAATGTAAGTTCTTAAAATCTAAATGTCAAGTCATTATTGATTCTTGTACCACAGAGACAGAGACAAGGAGCAAAGCACTAACACACATCATTTGTGTATTTTACCTATATACGATACATTTAACAATGATATCACTGCCTGTTTTCCATTCTCCACCAGTCTGGTGCCAGAGATTCCAGTTCAGCACTGGGACGCGGGGGCCTGGAGCCTATCCCAGCATGACTCCAGGGCGGGGTACAGCCTGGACAGGGTGCCAATCCAGGGCACACACATACACTCACTCACACTCATTAGGTACAGTATGTTCTCCTTAAGTAAAATGTATTTATATATAAAACATCATATAAATCAGCACAAATGACTGATTAGAATGCAGTAATGAGTCAGAACATGACAATAGCATTAGTGTATTTTATATCCTAATTAAGCACTGTATAATAAATGGCCAGTCAAAAAAAAAAAATTTCCAGTCAAATGCACACTTGGCAATAACAGAAAAGCATGCTCGAGCAAACATGAAAAACATTTGTGCAGAGAAACCAGTCAGTTGTACATTATGTGCCATAAAAGCAACTTGCCACAAAGTTTGGTAATGACACAGTCAACTCAGTAGGTGGCAGCAGTGTGTAAAAAGTTTGGCTGAGATTGACATGAGATGTGCTGGCTCACTTGTTTTCCCACGCACACACTTAGAGAGTTTATTGACTTCTGAATAACCCACAGACAAACAGGTGAGCGTGTATACACACACATAAAAGAGTGAAATGCATTAACACACACCTATACAACTCACACAAACACCAACACTATAGAGCCTTGTGAAGTACAGAGTAATTAGTTTTACATGATTTCAACAAGTTCATTCTGTTCCATTGCATCAAGGTTTGGAGTGAAGCGTCATGATTAAGTCTCCAGTCTCTATCTTACAGCCACCCACCCTTACACACAGAGGGAGGGAGAGAGACACGTGGACAAATCTCCCTCTCTTCTCTTCACGTCCTCCATGTGATGAGAACATTTACACTCATCCCATGCCAATCCAGAAATCCACCATCTTCCTCCATTTTAGTCCTCACTAAAATCCCGAAAACATGTTTTTAACCAATCAAACACAGAAATGCCTCGTAATAAACCCAGATTTTCCAAATATATGGTTTATGGGGTTTTTTTTCCTTCAGTTTTGCCATTGGCAACGACATTAAAAGTCGCTGACATGAACTTCCTTCCTTGTGAGCTCTCAGAGGAAACAAATGGTGCAAGTCCTTGTATTCTCTGGGGCAAGGCCTGTGTATTAAAGACTAAAAGTAAAACAGCATATATTCGCTAACTAAAAGTTTCATGTTGTAAGCGATCAAGCTTCCATCACAGTTTCGATGTTACGTCATATTTTTAAAATCTATTATTTACTAGTCACTGGAATGCATGAATACCTTCGGAAGGATTCTGTAATAATGTAGCTAAGCCAATTTATCATTTGAAGCAGAAGTGTCTCATACAAGGGCTGTTCAAGTCAAACCGGGACTTGTGATCAATTTTCTTGTGAATGATGGCGTAAAACCAATTGACATTTACAGACTTCAAGCACAGTACGCTGAAGCTCATACATCCTCGAAGGATGATCCTGGTCGAGGTGGCTCGGAGCCCACTGCAGTCGAACATTCTGTTCCCGGAACACCTGATCCTAGAAAATCGACGGATAACTTTAAAGAGACACATCTGTCGGTGGGAAATGTACACATAATCATTCACCCTCACCACTTGCACATTACAGGAACTCAGCTGGGAGTTTTTGCCTGTATGTTCCCCTCCCTATCTCCCCCTACACCTAGTTTCAAGTGATTCCAACATGTTAGGGCCATTAAAGGAGTTTCTGGGAGGCCGGTATTTCAGACGGGAAGCAAGGAGTTCGATTCAACGTACTGAGAAACCTTTCTACCTTGATTGTTTACTATATTATATAGATTTAACATTAAGACTGCATGTTGATGCATCACTTAACATAAAAAGTATAATAACCCACCAAACACCTATGATATCTATTTAAAAAACCTTTTCATTCAGATCTCTGCTGGCTTTCTGTTATGGTGGATGGCAGGTCAAGTACATACGCAAGCTACTTTACCTTAGTAATATAACTATGTTCGTCCAGATCAGTCCTGACCAATCCGGTACGATGCAGGAATGCAGTGAGTGACGTCGCTGATGTGACCAAGACGTATACATTCACTAAGGCCACCAGATGCTGACTGGCTGGAGCGACTGACTGTGGAACTTGACCCCTAACAGACACATGAGTAGAGATAAAGATGTTCAAAAAGGAGTGATACATGATTAAAAAAAAAAAAAAAAGTTAAAAAACAAACCAGATAGATTTTTTTTATTATTATTATTAGTTATTAATAAAAAAATAAAACATTTTAAAGATCTAACCAGATATGTTCAGTGTGATGATTTCCTCTAAGATCTGGTCCAGAGGAGGTGCACGCAGATGGAATTATGGGTAATGACACGCCTGGAAATGAAAAAAAAAAAAATGAAGTAAGTTAGAAATATTCATCTTTGATCAACACTAAAAGATGTCAAGTTTAAAAAAGAACTGTTCAATTTGACACTGACTGGCTTATGCCCGCGCTGTTGAGGGTTAAGGGCACAGCAGTGGCTGTATTGAGATTTAAATTCACAACCATCCAAGCAGTAGGCCAGTTTCTTAACCACTGAGCTGAGAAAAATCCAAGTGGAAACCAAAAATCTAAAAACCACATTAATTTCTACACCACGTCAGCCTTTTGAAACTATGAATAAGAAATTGTACATGAATATGTGTAGATCAAGAATCAGAGGGATAACATTAAAACAAATAACTTCAGACATTCTCTATAGATCAAATATAAAAATGCAGCCAAGAGGTGACCAGTATGGAGAGATAAGAGAAAGGGTCTGTATGTGCCATGGCGACAGATACACCCCCACCCTGAAAATATATCTGGCGTTTCTGACTGTATCTGAGCACCTGGGGGTGAGGGACCTTGTTCAAGGGTTCAACAGTGGCAGCTTGGTGGCAGCCTGGTGGCAGAAGGACTCGTCCCGGGACCACCTGGTTAGCAGCCCAACACCTTAACCACAGAGCTACCCCTGCCCCCAGTATGGAGTGTATGTAGATAAATTATCAGGAAGGCTAGCTGGGTACTGGGGACTCCTTTGGAGTTTTTGGACTTGGTTGTGGAGGGGAGAGTGCTGCATAAACTGTATAAATCATTATGGATAATAGCTCACATCCCCTCCACAACCTATTGGTCAAACAGTGGGATGACAGGATACTCCAGATGACAGTGGGTCTAAAGGGACTGGAAGCTGTGTAACTTCTAAACTTCTAAATGTGCCACTGAGCTACCCCTGACCCCCAACTAAACTAATCCTCATATCAGTTCATGTTAGGGTTGTACTGTACATTACTGAACCTGGCCTCTTGTACAATGCCAATTACATGATGGGTGGATGGTGGATCATTTCATGAGCTAAACTTCTTACCCTGACGCACCCATTGGTCTAGGACAAGCTCAACCTGGACTCATTAGACCACATGACCTTTCTATTCCATTGATCCAAAGTCCAGTCTTTATGCTCGCTACAAATTTTTTCTGGTGGTTTAAGCAAGGCTAGTGGGTTGTTTATATTTTGACAACAAATTTCCAAGAACTAAATTCATTACAAAATATGACAAGAACATATGAACAAAATGCATGAGCAAGATTGAAAAACAGCTCCATACACAATACCAATTACCAACTAGAACAATCACCACTACATGTGATGATGCTGAGGTTGAGGAACTGTCAGAGTCAGAACTCACTGTTACACCATGCTGACATCACTGGATTTTCTCTTTCTTTTTTTTTGTTTATTAGTTTGTAACCCTATTGTATATTCAGATCATTATTATAAGAATGATGAGGTGGATTAAGAGAAGTCGTAGTCTGGGTTAGTCATGGTGGCTGCCTGCAAGGCACAAGCTTTACGTAGAAATCCCATGGTGCCTTCTGGACCATTAGAGATTTGTGCATGTGTGTTCTATGAAGGAATTTCCTCGATTCGACCTTGGACAGAACAAGTTACTGGCTGATTCTGCATTGCTTCAAAATGAGACTATAAGGTCACCCTGATGCAGGCAACATAGCAGCTGCGATACTGCGATTGTCTAAATTCTACAATCCGAGTTATTGCAGTTTTGTGATTGTTTTAGCAGCCTCCCAACCATGAAAGCTTCTCTTTAACTGGATTTAAACCCTACATTTCAGTGTTTGGTTAGGGAGGCTTTTTGAGAGTCAGTATGACTAAAGTGTGTGGCTTCTGGGTGAAGAGAGAAGACTGACCGCATCTCTAATTGCCATGATGTTTACTCATTTTGCTCATTATAAAGTCTACAAAATTGCAGTAGACGTTGCATTAGGTTAAGTTTTAAGGTTGGCATTGTCATGTGATCTGCTCGTTCACTCTTTCTCTAATGTGAATAACAAAAGATGAAGTCTGATGAAGCCTAAATCTGGAAAGAGTTTAGCTTTCTTCCTGACTAGAGTTCATTTGTACCAAACGTTTGTTTGGTTTGGGTTTGCCTTTGAGTGAACTCAGGGTCACATGTGAAAGCGATCCATTCCTTCGACTGCACTACAAATATTTTAATTCGGTTCAATTTGTCACGCCACTTCCTGTTTAAAATTTCCATTGTGGAAATAAGCCCAGACTCATGCATAGGGGTGAACGTGAAAACACCATTCTAGTCAAGTTTGCCAGTAATGTGTGCAAAGATGTCCTGATCAAGCATAATGCAAATTAAATAAAGAGAAAATAATAATAGATGGTGTCTGAAAAACCAGAAACCAATGACCAGTGTCGGGGGATGTTACTTTTTAAAGTAACTAATTACATTACAAAATTACAGTCATTAAAAAGTAATCAGTTACATTACAGCGTTACTTTCTGATAAAAGTAACTAGTTCGAGTACTTTTCCATTGC
>JAQMYJ010000004.1:7489570-7517916 GCA_030014305.1 Clarias laeviceps | reverse complement strand
TGAATTTCAAAGCCATGAGCAGAGCATTTGCTTCTGCAGTAAAAATTGAACTTTGATCTGGGATGCGTACACCCTGCCGTAGTAGGTTTGTTGCCAAGGCTGCTGCCACTTTATTTCCTGATTTCGATTTGATATTTTCAATCTAAGACAAAGGTGTAACTTATTTATTGAACATTATCTGTAATAAGATTATAATAAACAATATATAAGATAATTAAACATATCTCTGCACTGATTTTAAACTTGAAGTTAATTTAATTTTATGCATTTATTTCTAGAGGCAAGATAAACAATCTGGCAATAAAATCAGAAACAGTATAGCTTAAGATGTGGAAACATAAAATAATCAAGATTTTCCACAGATAATCAAGATATTTCCACATTTTTAGATATTGGAATTTCAAAATGTACGAGTTTAAAGGAAATTGGCTGCATTGATTTACAATCCTATAGCTGGTTTAAATAGATGTCACTGGTAACCTGGTCATGTGTATGTCTTTGACAGTATGTGTGTGTGTGTGTGTGTGTGTGTGTGTGTGTGTGTGTGTTTGAGAGAGAGAGAGAGAGGGAGGGAGAGATAAAGGGAGATCTCTGAAATAAATTTTTGAAGTGTGTGATCCCAGATAACAGAGGCCAAGTGGCTCAGAATCGGGTCCGGATCAGCGCCGTGTGCAATTTTGGATGTCTGTTGACATGACCATGTGTGACATACCGTACTGTCATTATAGTACTATTGTGGCTGCTATAGTCAATTTACAGTGCTGACTAAATCCAGTTTCCCTCAGAGTATCTGACAGGAATGTTGCGTTTTTTGTTATTTCCTTTTCTTAGGTTAATATTTTCCTGATGTGCATCAGGACGTGAAGCGTTTTTGTCTGGATCTACTGCACCCTAATCTAAACATGCCAACAATTACAGCTTTGAAGCTGTGTGTCTGCGTGGGCTGAAGGTCAACTCAGATGTCTGACCTCACTTTTTAGCGATCCTTTCATTCTTAGGCACCTAATAAACAACAAAGCCTTGCCCAAAAAAAGCATTTCATCTACATTTTATTCTTTATTATTCATTTCTTCTCACGTGACTGTTTTTATGATAATCGCTCTATTACAGTGACGAAAAAAGTACTGTTACGTGCTGTAACTGCAGAAATCAGTCACTAAAAATGTAATTAATTAATTAATTAATAGTCATTAATTATGTTTTGATCATTTCTGCATAACTACTTTACATGTTGGATTTATTTTACACCACTCCATTTGTTCTTAGTATAAAGATTGTTTTACCATGTCATGCAAATGCAGATTATAATTAACTACACTGCCCTATGATGTTGAATCCTGATGATGCAATAGCCATCCGTGGCAATGAGACACGGGAAGGAAACTGGCCATGCTCTCTGAGTGAGAGTAATAGCATACTCCTTCTCGCCTGTCCATCAACGCAGCATATATTACTCCCTGGTTGCTCTGATAATGAAAAAGTGGTTTATGAAATGGAATTGGCAGGTTATTAAAAGGGCGGCATGATTTATAATGTGACTTTTGAATATGTTTTCCATTTTTGTCTCGTTCCTAAAATGTGTACTAAACGACGATTGCCTAAACTGTAAACCTCTTACTAGTCTTGAGAGAAAGTGACAAGAGACCTGGTTGGACTTTAAGACATTAAGATACATCAAAAACACACAGAGATGCCACACATATCGAATACCCACCTCTACTGTTGTGTGTGAGGGTGGCACTGGTCTCAGCATAGCGTCCCTGGTTGACACGGTATCCCAGTTCCTGGAGGACTCTGTGATAAAGCTGCACCTCCGTGTCTGAGGGGACGTGCTGTCCTGTCAACATGACAGCCTTGCCTGCACAGCTCCTCTTAGACCAGTGTACCTGAGAGAGAGAGAGAGATCCAGAGAGACGGATGAAATGGAAAAGTGAAAAACATAAAGCACCTTAAACCTCAACACTGTAACAAATTCAAACACAAACTGTTTTGGATGTACAAATCACAACATTACTTGCTAATGAGCCCAGAATCGGAGCCAATCAAAATACCTGTTGTAGATCTCCGAGCCTCATATCCTGTAAAAGGGCTTCTATACAGGGCTGAGAGGACAGCAGGCCAAGTTTACATTCTGAACAGGATTAGCACTTCAAACAGCTGAGCCTGCACCCAGCCAAGATGACCAGACTCAGGTGGTGCCCATGATGTAATGATGTCCATGATGCCACTCTGAGAGAGTCAGCATGGCCATGAGTCACGCAATATACAAGGGTGAGTCAAAAATTATCCGCACTCTCGCTATAGAATTTATTTAAATGAACTTTTTATAAAAGATAACTATGTATTTTTCGACATAATCACCTTACTTTTCAATACACTTTATCTGTTAACAAGCTTTTGTATTAATTTATAAAACGTGTTTTAGGCTGAGCTGCAAGCCCACGAATGCACCATTGTGAATCTCTGCAAGTGAATCTCTGTCCTCGTAAGACTGCTTTCAGCAATTAGTTTACCAGCAATTTAGTTAAAACAACTCAACACCAAAAGTGTAGATGAGGATGTTTTCCTTTCTTGTTACTAATCTTTATACCCCCCAATCTAAATACCCCCCCAAACTTCCCCAAAAATATACAATGGGGCCCAAATGTTTAAATGTTTGATTGATTGATTGATTGATTGATTGATTGATTGATTGATTACTTCATTGCATTCTGCACTGTCTAGGTTTTCATTTACAAGAAATCTTTAATTTTGTCCATATTAACAAAAAGATCATTTTTTTCTTATGCATAATGTTTTCTGCTGAATTATGTGTTTAGATATCACTCAAATGCAAACTTTTTTTGCAAACTTGTATAGTTGATGCCAGCTCAAGTATAAAGCAGATAAAAATACTAAGAACCTCTACTAAGAAAACTACTAAGATTCTACTGTTCTTTCAAGATGTTGTGAATAACATACACACACACATATACAGTATATACTATTTCATATACTGTATAACCTACCCATTTTTTTATTGTTGTATTTAAGAAATTAATGGAAGAAAAAAATATTTGCATTAGCGGCCTCAGACATTCAGACCCCGCTTTATATCTTATCTGAAAGAAGAGACTGAAGAAAATATAAGAACATAATCATTTGTTGTTATAGTAATTATTCCATATATTGTAATTCCTATAAATGTTCTTGAAATATTGCATAAACAATAATCTCTGACAGATGCATGAGAACACATAAATGGAAGTTTCTGAACATGAGCATGAAAGCAACATCTCTGTATGACAAACACGAAAGAACCATTAAAGTAAAAGTATTTCAGACATTTGACCTTGGTGTGACATTGACTCCAAAATGTAATCAGTTTAACTGGTGTTACATTTATAATTCCATATAAATTCTGCAAACATACAAACACTTTTTCTTGGCATTTCGGCTTAATGAGAATCTTGGACGAACAGATGGACAGACAGACAATTACTGACCGTTGCAATGTGCTGACACTAGAGACATCTTAAATGTTAAACAGACACCTCCTTACAGAAAACCTTTCTATATCAACAATTAAAGATTGCACCCACATACACACGCTCTCACTTGTTCTATATACCGCTTAACCTATTCAGGGTCGCGGGATGCCTGGAGTTTATTTTAAGGGATTCTGAGCACAATTCAGGAGACACCTTTAATAGGGTGCCATTCCTTCACAGGCCACTCAAGCACACACTACAGGGAATTTAGAAATGCCAATTAGCCTAACCTGGTAACCAGAGCACTCAGAGGAAACCCACCAACCACAGGGAGAACATGCAAGACTCGGATCCTCAAACCTGGCGGTGCCAGGCCACAGTGCTAACCACTATGCCATAGCAATGCCCACCCAATACCCAGAACCCCAGTGCCAGTCCCAAGCCTGGATAAAATGGGAGGGTTGTGTCAGAAAGGGCATCCGGTGTAAAAACCTGTGCCAAGTTGTGTGTGTGGATCGGATGGTCCGCTGTGGCTACCAAAAACTATTTTAGATGTAACAGGAACATGAAATGGAGATGGAGAGATATAATGTTCTCAGATGTTCCACATACTGTATAGCATGGGATGAAGAATGAGGAGATCTTTTAAGACAAGTAAAACCCTGTGTCTTCTGCTGCACTACAGATGAGCAAATGTCTATTTTCTTTACTTCTGCTCTCTGATTACGTTCGGTCCTTTTTAGCCTAGTTTGTATCCATCTCTGATCTCTCTCTCTCTCTATTTTTGCTTCTTTCTGTCCATCTGTTTGCTTCAGGCCTGTTCAGGGAAGTTCTGTAATGAAATAATAATGTTTGAGTCTTGGCCACAGCCGGGCCCTGGGAAACGAAGGCAGCGCAGTAATTGCATGGTTTAGATTAGCATCTGCAGCTGGAGGTCTATAAGAGGAGGAGAGAGAGACGGAGGAACGGTAAAGGACTGGCTGATGGACTGAAGTAGTGATAAGGGAAGTAAAGGGATGAGAAATAGTAAAGAGGTGAAGCTTCTGAGGAAAGTAAACAAACCTTTGAGAACAATTCAGGATTTTGCCAATAAAGCAGGACTTGAGGATGTAGGAGTGGGAAAGAGAGAAAGGGGCGGGGAAGCAGAAAGAGAGAGATAGACTTCATGATGGGCTCTGGGCATATGAGTTTTCTACTCTCTGATGTGGTCGAGCTCTCAGATGTAATGGAAATATATATATGAGCTGAAAGAATTAGGGAATAGAAGAACTGTGAAAGAATAATAATAAAAAAATGTACAAAAGAAAGTAATAAAGACAGAGCTGAATGTAAAACTGATACTCATCACTGGCATTTCCTCAAAAAGGCTAGGCCAGATTTCCCCAAATCCCCATGGCGTTAAGATCATGCTAACAGTCTGGGCGAGTAATCATGATAATACTTCCCATGACCTTTTTATGGAACAGGCCAAATATAGCAGGGCCTTTAAACTAGAGTGAAAGTATCAACACAATCATTATCACAAACAAAGAATTATGTTGCTGGTTGAATTTTCTTTCCAGTAATCAATAGATACAGTTGCACCTAGTCATTGCATATAAAAAAAAAACAGGGTAAAGGCAAAGTCCTGTAATATTCAGATTGATGGTAAAGTAAGAAAGACATACCGAGGTCAGCCTGGGTGGACGTACAGGGAATTAATTTATTGATAATATTAATCACCAATATTATGTCCCATGTCCCAAGTCTTAAATTGCATTGTTATAGCTAAATCTTACTTGTATAGTGATTTGAACAGTCAGCATTGTCAAAACAACAAAAATATAATTAAGGTAGTTATGTAAACCTCATGACCAGTGATAAATAAAAACTTCCTGGAAAATGACAATGGCATGGTGCATTATCGGTTAGCACTGTCGCCTTGCACCTCTAGGGCCTGGGTTCAATTACCATGTCGGCTCTGTGTGTATGGAGTTGCATGTTCTCCCTGTGCTTGGTGGGCTTGGTAATCTGGTTTCCTCTCACAGTCCAATGACATACATAATAGGCTAATTGGCATTTCCAAATTGCTCATAGTGTGTGAATGTGCGTTTGAATGTCGGTCGTACAAAATGGGAATAAATACAATGGTCACCATTGGCCACTGGCATTGAACCTGGTGTTCCTAGATGGATGGATGGAAAACTGACTCATCTGATTGGACTAGAGGCATTCCATGAGTGGTGATAATAGAGCATAAAATCACTTGAACGTTAAACTAATATAAAATACTAATATTCGAAAGTTTGAACACACCTTCTAATTCCGATTCATGGTTGTTCCGGATTTTTATTTCTTTCTACAGTGTAGAACAATGCTGAAGGCATCCAAAGTATGTAATAATTTACTTTAAGCAGTTGATATTGAGGTGTACTGTATCTGCTACTCATGATCTGTAAAGCCTTCATAACGCCACTAATCTGAGGAGCTGTTTGTTAACTGGTGATTTTTGAGGCTGGTAACTCTAAATGAACTTCTCCTCTGCAGCAGAGGTCAGTTTTGCTCTTGCCTCCATCGGTTGCTCTTCATGAGAGCCAGTTTCATTATGGTGCTTGATGGGTTTTCCAAAAGCACTTAACAATACTGTTGTTTCACCTCCACGTCTTACAATAATAAATGACTGTTATTGTTGTTACTTAATTTCATAAATCCATATGTGTCATTTGATAGTTTTGAAATCAACAGTATCATTCTAAAATGTAGAAAATAACAAAAAACAAAACAAAACAAAAAACATTAGAAAGTGTGATTCTAAAAACAATTAGAAAGGGTGTCCAAACCTTGGACTGGTACCAAAACCCACATTCAAAACCAGACACAAAAGCACTTTCTGCATACAACGCATCTGATAACATCTTAAACAGCACTTTGTCTCTTTAGTAACTACTAATAGTGCTACTACTTGTTCTTTCCGAATTGCCTCTAAACTTTCCTTGTAGTTTGGTTCACAGCTAACATGAGCTACAAATCTAACTATCTCCTAACACAAGGCTGAATTCCATATCCCTTTATAACCCCTGATCAAGGGCACTACTTGGTGTATGGATCAAAGGATTGCACACCCTACCTAATGCACCAGCTTTCCATTTAATGCGATTTGTAATTCAACCATGAAACCCCAGAATTTAGCCGATTTATATAGCAGACTGTGGAGATATAAAGTATCTAAATATAAATTAATGTTTAAGATAAAGATATAAATCTCGTATGTTTCTGAGGACTGTCCACCATCTCCATGGTTTAATCTCTTTAGCTTTTGCCCCCATCGTACCAGTAAGAATTTAAAACCACTTTTACCCCTGTTAATTACAATAACTGTCAGTCACTAACTATCAGTTGCCAGCTTAATGCTAGTTCTAGCAGTCACAGTTAGCTAGTTCCAGCAGTTACATGCAAGTGAAATAACTGGTTAAATAAACAAACAAATCAAAATCTGTTGAAAATAAATGGACTTTATGGAACTGTTGTATAAAAGCCATATCACACTCAGGGTCATGCTTTTGTATTAGCACTTAATCTGCTCACTCGTGCCTACAGCCGCATCACAGCTATACCGATACTCAGTACAACAGCACTCCCTCTTGCGCAATATTGCTTAAATATGGACTCACCATTCATTCTGATTTTAGGGGGAGAAGTGAATGGTCATTCTTCCATTCTTTCACACAAATGTCCAGTTTGAATGCATCTATGCCTGTGATAGCCTCAGATTCTTGTTTTTTTTTGACTGACCGGAGTGGAACCTGGTGTGGCCTCCTGCTATTTTACCATCTCACCCAGCACAACATTTCTGCTCAACATGGTTATAAAAATTCCTGATTACAGACTTCCTTTCAGCTGTGTAAAATCCAATCTAAAATTCCCAGGTGATCTGTGACCAACAACCACGCCACAGTAAGATTTTTTTCACTATTCTGATTTGATGTAAACACTAACTGAAGCTCGCTGAAGTTAAAGTGGATGGCAAGTGTATATACCGTACACAGTGGTGCAGTCTAGGGTTTGATCGTAAGCTTGAGTTACTGTCTGCCAGAGTTTCACATGTTCTCCCCAGGTGTGCTTCCTCTAGTTGTATCCCACCTCGCAATACATGTCAGTATTGGTGACTATAAACTGCTCTGAGGTGTAAGTGTGTAAACGAGTGTGTGCATATTGCCCTGCAACAGACTGGCATCACCTATCAGCTGTGCATATCTGCTACATGTTCCTGGGATGGGCTGCAAATAAACTGCAACTTGACCGGGATGGAGTGGGTACTGAATATACACAGTGTTCTGTGCTTATGCATGTGTGCAAACATAACTAGACAAGTAAACATTTCAGAACAGCATTAAGGGCAACTGGAGTTTTCCATTAATTCAATTCAATTCAATTCAATTTTATTTTATTTATATAGTGCTTTTAACAATGGTCATTGTCTCAAAGCAGCTTCACAAAATGAAAAGAAAATGTCTTTACATTACCTAACTATACAAACTGGTCTCCATTTTAACTTTAAGACATCAACTGTTATACTGAACTTCTAGCCGCCTAACAAACAGCATGACTGTAGATCAATCCCCGCTATCCATTATCAACCAAATGAGGATGGGTTTCTTCCTATCAGGGAGTTTTTCCTTGCCACTGTCACCGTCGCCAACAAAAAGCGCTATACAAATAAAATCGAATTTGAATTGAATTGAACTATTTAAGAATATTTAAAAAGACTGTAGAAACTGTAAATCTGTCCTTTTTTTTCCAAGATTCCAAATCGATCTAACTTTATATGACGTCCTATGAAAGGAGTGATCGTGCACAATGTTATGGTCGTGCCTTTTCTCTTCCACCCATTCTGTCCTTTCCATGACTCAGGTCTAAGATTGGGTCAGTGTGTGTATGTGTGCGTCTGATGACAGCACTTGTTGGTACCAAATTCCACAGTGCACAGGACAACTATATTTAAATTCTACTATATTTAAATGCCCTATCTCCTTCTCCTGTCCCAAAAGGTCAAAACTCCTCTCCTGCTGAGTCGACATCTCTTACAGTACTGTGTCTGTTTTGTTTTATTTAATCCCTATTCATAATCAAAATGATAAGAAGCTAAACCCACTCCACTTTTCTCATTCCGGCTGTGTAGGCATGCCAAGCTGGCACGATCAGTGGCATATATTTTTGATAAGACTCCAAGGTATGCTGTTCATGCTAAAATGCTGTAGTATGGAATAACATGTTAATTATAGAAAAAGACGCCTGTCCCGAGGTGCCTGTCTTTACACATGGTTAAGATACTCCTGAAGAGAAAATGAATGTTCATTGAACTCCGGTAAAGGCGACTTAACCCCTTCAGGTGCTGGCAGTACAGTCTAATGTTTATGCATCTTATGCAGTAGCTATGAACAATTTAGTAATTACAGTGAAACTAAAATGAAAGGTGTGCAGTTATGAGAGTGAGGAATGCAAGCTTTGGGACTTATTCTGTTTTCCTATGTGTAAGCTTTTTCTAAAAATTGTTCATGCTTGGCAAAATTGCTTCCGGTTTCTTGAGGACTGTGTTCAATTACATGTGCACATTCTCTTATTTAAAACTTTGCTTTTGACCTAATTTGATTTCCATGAGGTTTTACACACACACTCTCTCTTTCTCTCTCTCTCTCTCTCTCTCTCTCTCTCTCTCACACACACACACACACTGTAAGAGAGTCTTGATAGAGAGAGAAAGAGACAAAAAATGGGTTTCTTTAGTATTCAGTGACGACCTCAGGGCCTGATTGTCCATGCAAAGTGGATGCTTTGCTTGGTAACTGGCAAAGATTTGGCAACAACTCCACATTTCAGTCAAGCTTTCCCTGATTCCCTCTCTCTTTCACCCAGTCGCTCTCTATATCACCCTCCTTTCCCTTATGTGGGGCTCTGTTACTGCTGACTCCATGTGTTTGGATATAAAGTCTATGGTATAGATGTCCAGAGGCTCAAGTTACAAAAATACTTTTCATCATAATTAACAACTAAATTGACATAACACCTTGTCTCTTTTTTCACATTAGGTACACACTCAACAAAAATAGACATGAAAATCTGAACATGAGCAAACAGTATAATTCATATTTACATGCTTTCTATATATACTTTATGTCTTAACGCTTAATTTTGGTCTGCACTCAATCATGTCAGTCAAGCAGTACATTCCTACCCAGCAAACTCAGACAGCTCATGCTGGGAAGCATCTGTCATTCATCCAGAGGAGAAGAATCTGAGTGTGATATATTCAAGTTTAAATACCATACTGGGGGTGTGGGAGCATATTGCTTTGGAAATACTATTCACGATTTTCAGTTTACATAATGCCTGATGAATATGCCATGTCATAGTTTACATGCATACATTTTGATAAATGCCTAAAAGTCAAATTGTTAATATTTATGGTTATTGTAATTTTTTTTAACAAGGGAGCAAAACTTTTGTTTAACTTTAAATCAATATAAACAAAAGAAAGGTTTTGTCTGTACATTGGTCCGAACTAGCTCTTTCAACAATATCTTATGATTCATACACTGAAGGACCTGAAACCAGTCTCAGAAAAAAAATCTTATTAGTTAAATAACTACTGTTGGCAGTTAAGATGAAAAAAAAAAAAAAACTAGATAAGTAACTAAATTAACCTTAGTTAATTTAGAAATCCTGTCAAGTTATGTCACAGCAGTTAGCTGTCTAATGTTAGCAATGAAGATTATGAACGCATATTTTCCCTCAGAAATCCTGTCCATAAATCCCGTTGTGTTAGCTTTTATTAGCTACCTATGTCATCAGTAAAATGTTAAATCTGTGTTAAAATGTTAAAAAGTTAAGTGACTTAATCTCCTCACTTAATATGCTAATAATTTAGCTCTTGATAGCTGACTAGTGTTAGCTGTGAAAATTAAGGGCATTTCATTTATCACTTCAGAAATCCTTTAAGGTTAGCTGATATTAGCTAGCTGGCTATACGAGCAGTGAAGATTAAGAACGTTGTCTTATTTTTTTTAATGAATCATCTGATTAATGCTGAAACGTTAGATCTTGTTATGCTGCCAGTGAAGACTAAGAAGATGTTTAAAAATGACTTAATTACTTTAGACATCTTCTCAGGTTAGCACACATTAGCTAATTTTAGCAGTGATGAAGGAGAACAGTTTAAAATGTGTTAGCTCAAATTATGCAAAGCAGTCTGTTGCATTTAATTATCACCTCAGAAATATTGGCAGCTCATAGTTAGCTCATATTAACAGTGAAAAATAAATACTATACAATTATACATTATATTTTTAAACAGAGCTATGTTTTTAACCTGTTAAACAAGTATTTTACAAGGACTGTACTGAAAGTAATGCAAAATTGGACATACAGAAATAATTTTATTTACCGACAAAGGTAGTACAAATTGCACTAGGGCTGAAACGATTCCTCGAGTAAATCGAGTAATTCGATTACAAAAAATGATCGAGGTAAAATCTGCTGCCTCAAAGCTTCTTTTAATTAATTTTAAAAGCTTGCATCATGTTTTTGCGCAATTATTTGTTGACCACGCGCTGTTGACAAAGTACGTCACCCAAAAGGCGGAAGGAGACACAAACAGTTATCTGTGTATTGATTTGAGGGAGCCGTTCTGTTGTGGGCTGCAAAATGGAAGGGAGCGATAAAAATATCAGCGAGTCAAGAGAAGAAGAAACCAGCAAGAGAAAACGACAGAAATTGTCAGTAAAGGCTTATATGTTATGCCTGAGCTGTAGATTTTGAAACTTTTAGTTCTGAAAGTTTTTGTATAATTATTTATTTCAATGTGTGCCTTAAAGTCATTTGAAATACCTTTTTTTTAGTTTTTGCATCTGAGAAAAGGCTTTAAAATAAGAATGTATGGCACTCTAATGCATTTAATTAATCTCAGTCAACTTTATTATCCCTATCTCACCTACGCGGTTTTGTTTTTTTTTTTTTATAAATAAGAATAATTAATACATCAGTAATCAAGCACTTTTTCCCTTAAGGTGGGCACGGATATACACATCACTTAACAGAGCCAGTCGACACAATAATTTAGGGTGGATAGACAGAGCGTGCAGAAAAAACTGAAACAAAAGCACGACACTCCAAGAAAAGGAAAGTAGACTATGAAAACTGTATAACTATACAAAGGTCCTACTCAACATCGTCTCCAATACAAGCGATAATGATTATGAACCCTCATCTCAAAATCCTCTTTGTCGCAGTTGATTTTCTCATACTGCATGGTTTATCATCAATTCTGGTTTGCCTTCTTTAAACTTCTTTATCTATCTGTGCATGTTACCAACCAATAGTATGTCAGTATGTAACCAATAGTATGTCAGTATGTAATTTCATCCTATTATTTAGTTTCATTACTTTCAGTATAGCTCTCATAAAAGTTTGTGAAGGACAAATCACGTCTATATTCCCGAATCAAATTTTAAGCTTTCTGTGTAAATAAAGTTTCATAACTGTAATCAGTTTAAGCTAAAATCCAGAGGATCCATGAAGTACATAAGTTCCTATAAATATGTGTGATGGGAGGAGAGTAGTTATGGGTAATGCTCTTCACAGAATAAATAAAGCTGAAACATTTCTGGAGAGTCTGATAAACACTGACCCTAGAACCGTGTCACAAAACAGACTTCTCCAATAACAAACAAACATCGAGAAGGTTTTCATTAATGCAATGGGTGCTGTCAGTCAAGCAAGAGCATTGCTGTATTCTAGTATAACACACACCACTGGGAAATTGAGAATGGTGAAACACAATTTTAATGCTTGTTGTTATGGAGAAGCAAACAAACAGGGCATGAGACAAACACACAGCCCTAAAACCTGCTGAGACAAACTTTTGACCTAGATGTACGTACATACACACACGCACACATGCACAAGCTTAAGAGGACAACACAGGTGTTTGGAGCTCAAAGAAACTCACACTGAGGTCATGTGAAACCTCAGACTCTGCACTGTTGTGTTAGTCTGATAGTTACAGAATATTAAAGAGTATAAACACTTGAATAATAGACAATGTGAAATAGAACGTATCCTGTTCTTGTTTTGATTATGTTTTGATTTTGGGTTAGATTTTTTTTTATTAGCAGGTTAAATTTAGCAGAGAAGATAGAACATTCCCTTTAAAATCTCTCAAACACTACCTGGCTAGCTTTTATACTGAGTCAGCGTTAGTGCAGTAATCAAAACACAGAGCAGTACATTTGCATCAAGGGCGAGCAGACATCCTGGAGACTCTTATCTAGTAAAAGAGTTTGAAATATAGAAATACAAAGAAACACAAAAGCTGTCATGAGAGATCTCAAGATAAACAACCTTGCAACTGGGTAACAATGCAAAATCCAGATGACAAGTCATTCATTTTGCACCTTTTCTTTTTCCCTCAATCCTGAATAATTTTTTCCTCCTAGTTAAAAAATATTAGAAACTTTTACTTATTTAGTCAAGATTGCGTTCTTTATAGTTAGTTTTTTATAGTGGTTTGTGTGTATGTAATATTATCTCCTGACTGGGGCATTTGCATGTTCTTCATGTGCTTGGTGAGTTTCCTCAGGGTTCTCCTACAATCTAACGATATGTGTTATAGGCTGATTGGCAAATTGCCTGTAGTGAATGATTGAGTGTGTGAACCTATAAACCACAGGCTAATTGCTGATTCAATTCAATTCATTTTTGGGGCACTGCGATTCTCAAATCAATTCAATAGCACTAATGTTAATTGTGTGGTTTTTTTTCAAGCAGCTATAATTTTTTTATAGATTATAAGGTATTAGAATTTTGTAAAGGTATCTAATAAGCCAAATCAAGTATATGTTTTCCAGTTAATTTTCTGCTGCACACTCCAGTCTAGTAGGTGGTAGTATTGCATGAACTGCTTAAAATCTTAAAAGAGGAAGAAGCTATATTTTCCTAAAATGTATTCTCAGAAGATACAAGTAGTTTGTACTTTCTGCAAAGGCTGTGGTATATTTTAAGGCATTCCTCAATTTGAGTTTATTACTAATAAATAATTAGTTTGAAAACTGATCCATTAATTCAATAAATTGAGTTGACCAGCAAAATTAAATTGCATTACAGTCAGGATATGAGGTTGCACAGCTGTGGTGTGCTTGTGCCCTGTGATGGTTTGGCAACCCAAACATGGTGTCCACCAACATGTATCCTTGGTCAAGCTCCAGAACCTACACAGGAAAAGTGATACATAAAATGGATGGAAGGACCTTCTGATTGGCGGCAGTCACTGTTATTTTGTGTCTACTATATGACATTTATCTATCAGTTTGATCTATGTATGATTTATGCATTCAAATTCCCTGTCAGTTTCAACTACGTACACAGTCACCCTTGGCATACCACTGCCTGATACATACTATTATAGGATTGTTGGTGTGAAACAAAGAATTTTTTGCCCCATGACTCAATAACAATGATATTAGCATACTGTAGCTCTGTAGGTTAAACAGGACCCAAATTAGTGCTGCACAATTAATCACATCTAAATGGACCTGTGCAATTATTTAAATGCGAAAGGCTGAAATTTATTACAGGAAACAGAGGTGCTGCTTATCAGCAGGCAAGGCAGACTACCGTTTGGGCTCAAGGGCTGACACAAAACTTATTTCTTATTTATAAGGTAATGTGGATAAATTCTGGTTGGAGAGGCCCCATGCTTCTTTTTGCTTATGGCCCCAGCGTGGGTGTAGAATCGCCTCTGAAGAGTAATATATGCATAGTCAAGAATTGATGTAGAATTTGTCAATAATTTACGTTTTTGTTTAATTTTTTACATTTTTTAGAGTTGGACTGTTTGGTCTGTGAATGCCTCTGATTGAAGTGGAAAATAATGTGAACTATGCACAATACTATTTCGATATAACTGGAACCAGCCAATCATTAGAAGTTAGCTATTTCAAAATCAGACTTTTTAGTTTAAGTGTAGTCTCACTGACCTCAGAGAGACACCATCTGTGATCTGTGAGACAAACTGGCTGATTTTATTAGCTTGAATGTAAACTCCTCGCTCACTGCACATTACTCAAAGCAGAGACACAGCATGGGAGATCCAGCTCACAACACTATTAGACTGAGTGATTGCACACACGCCCCTCACGCTGGGGGCTCACAGCTGATCAGAGACACCTGTCACACACCACAGCGCACACACTTCATCCTCAAAGCTGGTTACGCCAGGGATTACCAGGGGCTCCTGACTCCTCACATTAAACATCAAGGCGCCGCTGCTCCATTCACCCTCTTTCTTTCAATTTTATTTCTCCTGTAGATAAACTTGACTCCCACCACGTCTCATAGCTCAGACACCGAAACACACTCTTTTTGGAATAAACAGACCACCAAAGTTGTTTCATCTTTGAAAGCTTTGCTCATATGCTCTTATCATGCACTTCTAAAACCTTGGTGAAGGTGGGCGCCGTGTCAGCTCTGACCAAAACCATGTGTGCAGCCATAAATCGCCCCTCCTCTCTGAGACCCCTTAGCCAACTGCTAGTCTGGCTTGGGCCTGTCCTCCCAAAATACCCTCACAAAGACACCCATCATAAATAAACAATACTCGCCCACTATATTTAACAAGAACTTAAAATAGAGAGAGCGGGGACTGGGCGAAATACCTCTGAAGTCATTACATTGGGACAAATGTTATGTTTTATGGAGGTTTGTTCAAGATTACAGTTTGTCTATTGAACTGGACATCTTTGTTTATTATTATTTTATTTTTTATAATGAAAACCTGCTGAAGGTCAGTTGGCCATTGTGTGTTTAAAGGATTTCAGTCATTCAGGTCATGGTGAAGGTCAAGTAGTACTACAGAATTTTAAGGGCTTGATCTCTTTTCTGTCCTTACCACAATGACACAGTAAAACCCTGAAACCCAGAGACTCTTAAATGAAATTTGAGGGTCATTTGATTTCTCTGTAATAAATGCAGGTTGATCACTTAAACTGCTATATATATCTAACCCACCTGATTCAGCTCAGAATGTAATAACCTAATAAATACTTTATCAAGTGTATCACAGTGCTGAGGATTATGTTATACTGTAGTTATGTCCATGCGTCATTTTCAGAAATAATGATACCAAACTGTACTCTTCTTTGTCACAGAGATGTATTTTGGATCTGTAATATATATGTTTCACTTTACTATGTTTTTCTTGGACCAGAAAGCTAATTAATGGTGTAACCTTTTCAGGTTATAATAGATACGCTCAAGACACAAAACATTCAAAGAGAAGTAAAGTTTGGGGTTTGTTTTCAGAGTTTCTGGAAGATCTTGTAGGACATTTCTTGGGTTTATCACTCACAGAGTAAGAATTTTAGTGCATCCAGGAACCTTCTTCCAAAAGCACTTACTTCATTGTGATCATGCCATGCTTCCAGTAAAGAGACAAGCTCCTCTGGGTTCTTGAGAAGCACTGTGCGGTCCCTGATGCCAGATTTGTTCTTTTGGTCCTCTTGTCCAGGTCTGCAGCCTGTCCGGTTCACCACAGAGCTGTGGTAGATAAGAAACACAGCGAGCCCCACGAGCACAAGGGGAGCCGTGCGCCATGTGCGCCTCAGCGTCCCGATCCCCAGGATCCGGCGCAGCAGCATCCCGATGCCCAGACACATGGGGTACCATTGATGGGACGGTGTTAGAGTCGCTCTTGCATCCTTCTATCCAAAAGATCACTGATGCGCTCAGGATTGGGGGGACAGGCACACGCAGTTTAGGAAACCATCAAACTTTCAGAGCTGCAGTCAAACTTTCTATGGAGAAGGAAAGAGAAATATAATGCGCAGCGTCGCCAAAGGCAAAGCGCGCTGTTCAACAGCCAGGCCGCATCGTCACGCAGTGTGGAACAGCCTGCAGAGTGGACATGGCGAGCTTGTGGGGGGAAAACGGGTAAAAAGCGCTCTTTCTTCTGTTTCCCCCAGGAGCTGCCGAGTAGCGGAACTCCAGCACCGCCTCTCTCTCTCTCTCTCTCTGCGTCTGATCCAAAACTGCGCTCATGAGCTCCGGCCAAAACAAAACGGCAGGAAAAGTAAAGACCAGGATTAAACGCGAGTCTACAGTATCTCAGTACGACTGTAAAACTTATTCCATGAGCAGAAAAGCGAGATCAGATGTCGTTTTCCTCCGCTGTGCTGTGCGCTGTGGAGCTTCCACCTGGTTTGCGTTATTGGAGAGAAAGAGAGACAGACAGAGAGAGAGAGAGAGAGAGAGAGTAAACAGTTACTTCCTCTCTGCACGAAGCTCCCGTTACTGCTCTCAGAACAGAAGGGATCCTGTACATACAGGGGCAAACTGGAGCTCAGTGCAACTCAGAGTGGGTTTTAAAGCGGAATAACGGTTTTCCTACTCTCTCGCTCGCGCACACACACGCGCGCGCACACACACACGCACGCTCTCTCTATCTCTCTCTCAAGATTAAATTTTCAAACAGTGGCGGCTGGTGCAAAAAAAAATAAAAAAATGGGAGGGGGGGGGACAAAATTAACATTAAACTTTTAATAATCGCCTGTAAATAACCATAAAAGTGCGGGAAAAGCACCGAGTTTTAAGCTCGGCCGCGATCACTTGACTGCTGTTTAATTAGGAGATCAGGTCGATCTGGTCCAAGCTCTTTAAACTTTTTTTCTTTCTTCGTCCGATCGCCTTGTGAAGGGTTATTTTAGCAAAGACATTACAGAATTTCTCTCATATTTATCTGGCTTCCACATCAATCACTATTCAATATATTAACTAACAATCCACTGACCGTTAATAAGACTCGTTGAGAATGGTCCAATCACATGAGCCCAAATATTTAAAAACAATATTGATTCGCCAAGAACAAAAGTGGGCGGGTCCGAGTCGCACAGTGCTCCGCCCCAAGGATGATTTGAAAAAAATCGTTTTTTAGACACTCGTTTGTCCGGCGCCCCGCGTGCACAAGCACAAATGAACGTAATACAGTTTATATATATATAAATTATATTAAGAAATACAGCGGGATATTGTGACTAAATGATTTTATTTCATTATTTAAATAAATAATTATTAAGAGTACAAGACATTTAGTAAAAGTCAAATGTGAAGTGACACCAATTGTGAACATTGTAGAAATAAAGCATATATACATATATAATAATAATAATAATAATAATAATAATAGAAGTGATAACAGTGTTTGTTTGTTCGCATATGTGTTGTCTGTCTGTGTGTGTGTGTGTGTGTGTGTGTGTGTGTGTGACATGGTGTGATGTGGTCACTCACTGCCCCTCACTTGGTTGCAAGTGTGTGTGTGTGTGTGTGTGTTGTGCAGCTCTCCCAGTGCAGCTCCAGTAGGTGGGACAGTTAATCGGGGTCGGGGAGGCAGTTGGGGGTGATTTTATTAAATTTGGTGAAGAATTCAGTGCGAATGTGGTGATATTTCGGACATTCTGTGAGGAAGTGAAGCTCTGTCTCTAATTTATTGAGAACAGATTTTATTGGCACAGTCTCCTCTCTCAGGGCAGCCAGCTCTGTCTGTGTCACCCCGTCTCTACGGACAGACGGTGCTCACTCAGTCTGTACTTCATCAGGGTGTTTCTTAGCTTTGGGTCAGTCACTGTGCTCAGATAGTCTGCCACGGGCCAGATATCGTAACACTGCAACTTATTCTGCAGTTTTTTTGTTTTTTTACTTTTTAGTGTTTGTGTAATTTGATTAATTCCAATTGTTTTTGCTAATTTTGTAGATTTGGTCTGATCCTGAGTCCTTATGTCAGTGTGTTGGCGTGTGATGGTGGTGTTAGTATGTGATGACGGTGCGTTGGCGTGTGACGGTGATGTGTTGGCATGTGACGGTGGTGTGTTCGTTTTTGATGGTGGTGTGTTGGCATGTGACGGTGGTGAAGCAGTGACTCAGTACCAGCTGAACAACTTTTGGTACTGCAGAGCTTAATATCTCTCTCTCTCTCTCTCTCTCTCTCTCTCTCTCACACACACACACACACACACACACACACACAGTCATTCTTTTACACTCACTTAGACATGCACACGCACACACATACTCATTCACTCACATTCATCTAGACATACACGCACACAGTCATTCACACACATACACAGCAATAAGGTGAATCAGCTAATTTGGGACCCTTTTTGATAGATTCCCATAAAACCACCTGAAGCCCTAAAGTCTTCTTTTAGTGGTAATTTTAGATGTAGTTATAGAGCTCAGCTTCTGCTGAATAGTTTCCAAGTAAAATACTTCAGAGGCCTAATCCTTAACTCACTCTGAGGAGATGTTCAGGTCAAATGACAGTCAGTGATAGTGAAAAAAAACGAAGGAAGACATTAATTCATTCATCGACTATATCCTGCATACACAGTCGCAGAGGTAGGGAACACCCTGTACAGCGTGCCAATACATTTCAGGACACACACACACACACTACTACAAGCAATTTGAGAACAACAAATAATCTAATCTGCATGTCTTTGGACTGTGGGAGGAAACCCACCAAGCATGGACAACAAACTCCACACACACAGACCCGAAGCAGGAATCAAGCCCTCGACCCTGAAGGTGTTAGACCACAGAGCTAACCACGACTCCACTGTGCCACCCGAAGCTGGACAATTTCAGCTAAATTCTCACACGCTCATTTATACACTACAGTTCAATTCAATTCAATTCAATTTTATTTGCATAACACTTTTAACAACTGACATTGTTGCAAAGCAGCTTTACACAATCAAAATAATTATTTAAGGTTGTATGAGATGTGAACGTGTATGAATCAAAATGATAAGATTGTCCCTGATGAGCAAGCTGAGGACGACTGCGACAATGGCAAGGAAAAACTCCCTGAGATGGTAATAGGAAGAAACCTTGAGAGGAACCAGACTCAACAGAGAACCCATCATCATTTGGGTGAAATGGATAGGAGGGATTTGTCAGCCTAATCTGCATGTCTTTGGACTGTGGGAGAAAACCAGAGTATGATGTATATTATATTAATATAATATTAATATATCATACTATTTTTTTTTTCCTGAAGTGTGTATACATACTGTATTTCTGGTTGACTCTGTATATTAGCCTAAATCTATACACACAGTTCTTGTGGAACCAAACCTTAAATTCACACCAATAGTCTACTGCATGGGATCACGCTTGTCTCTATAAAATATTCTCTTTAATATTTTAGTGACAAAACTACTAAAACTGTATATGTGTAATATGACATGGGAGCACAACAGCATAGTAACTCATGCTTTTATGGCACCTGGGAGACCAGAAAAATGCTGCTTCCACTTCAGAAAAATAAAGCTGAATTACTTCTCGATTCATCTGATGCATGTGATCGTCTCTCAGAGGCATTTCCCATTAAACGTAAAGTGTATCCATCAAACATTTCGATTGTAAGTGAGACATCTAATATAATGCAACATCATACACATTATTGGTGTTATAACATTATTGGTTTAGGTTCAGTCCACTTAATACCAAAAAGATTAAATCAACATATGACATGGTTAATCTTGCAAGCTCTGGAACTAGTGACTTACTTTATTTTTAAAATCTTTCATCCGCCCATCTTGGTAATCATCAACCAATCAAAAGGATTGTTTCATGTAAAAAATAAATAAATAAATAAATAATCGGTGCCCGCTGGGACCAACTAAATCTGGGCAGGATTGCAGGATTGGCAGGAATGCAGAGGATTTCAAGGATCAGAGCACAAACACTGATTCAGATTTTAGATGCACAGCAACCCTCCTCCCATCAAGCAGGAAGGTACTATGTAAGTGTGAGTACACAAGGTCATACAAATCTGGCAATGGCAGACTTAGGTTGTTGCATTGTGCCCTTCACCATTAAATCAAGCACTCCTTCAAAAGAATTGACCATGTCAGGCTATTAGAAGACACTGCATGTGGGGATCGCTGTTGTGTAAGCCACTCAAACTAACACGATACGATACCTGGAAACCCTCTTCAATGCTGTCTCTCACTCTCATACACGCTTTCTTTATACCGCTTATCACAGTCGCAGGAAGCCTGGAGGCTATCCTCGGGGGATGAGGCTGGGTACACCCTAGACGAGGTGCCAATCCAAACTAGAAACAATAATTAGCCTACCATGCATGTCTTTGCACCGTGGGAGGAAACCTGCTCGCTCCGTGCTATCTGATCGAGGCACGACTCTTATGTCATGCACTCTACATGAACTATATGAATTACTGGGCATTAAACTGACTTGTACCAGCATTTACCATGAACATTTGAATGATCTATTTAAAAGATTTGATGACACTCTAAAAATCTTGGCTTGTTCGTGATGACCCTCGGAATTGAGCCTGTTTGCGGTACAAGAGGTCCCGCAGACCCCCCCACAAGATTTTCCTGTGTTTTAATTATCTTATTAGGGCAAGGAAAAATTAGGAGGAGGAAAGTTCATTCATTCATCACTTATCCTGTGCACAGGGTCAGTGGGTCCTGGAACCTATCCCAGTAGAGGTGGGGTAAACCGTGGACAGGGTGCCAATAAATCATAGGGCGCACACACACTATAAGGAATTTGGGAATGCCAATCAAACTAACCTGCATATCTTTGGACTGTGGGAGGAAACCAACCAAGCACAGGGAGAACATGTAAATTCCACTCACACAGACCCAGGCAGTCCGAGGCCACAATGCCAACCACTATGCCACCGTGCCACACAGAAGGAAACATCTTTTACCAAATTATAAAAATTAAAAATTAGTATGTTCTTGGCCAGAGAAAAAAGGGGCACTCAACTGAGAAAAAGTGCTCGTAACCCTTTGAGGTCACATGAGACAGAGAAGTTGACTGAGGTTAGACAAACAGTGAACTTAAGATTTATCACCTTAACTTTCTTAAAATTGTATCTCAACTCACCTCAGTCCCTTATGAAGGCCACCTGGCAAAGTCACTGAAAATATAGTAGCCAGGTTGCAAAAGATGCTTTTCAGAATATTTTCTATTTTACCCAGTCCTACTAAACCTAACAGAACACTTCTACTGGGATGTGGGGGCAGAGGTGTGGTGGAGCATCACCTGCAGACAGACAGGGCAAGTGATGCCAACAGGCCACACACAATGCTTTCCAAATCTGGCTTACTGTCAAGTTTATTTATTGGGGTTTTCTTCTCTGTTGGCAGAGGGAAGCGCCAAGCTGTGCAGTGCAAAACAGTGTGCACGTGTGTAGTGACTAGCTTGTTGGAAAAACAAAATGATGGAATGTAATGTGGAAAAATAAAATTCACTACTGAGACTCAGCCTGCTTCACATCCTTAACTCCCATAATTACTTTAAATAGATTTTTTTTTTTAATGCAAGAAACATGAAAAAAGTGGATTTTGACCTTTTACTTTACATTATACAAAGCATGACTAAAAAAAAGTTGCAAACTAGGATTATATTCGACCATCTTTAGTTTTGAGCATGGTGTGCAATGTGATAACTAGCTCATGTGAAAAAATTATTCCTCATACATTTTTGTGTCCTGGTATATGCCTATGTCATCAGGAAAGAACAACACCATAGGATGTGATGACCTGTTGTTTCAGTACATTCATGTTGATGAACTCATCACTCTGGAATAGGCTCAATCTGGACTTATGAAACCACATGACTGTCCAATCTTTATGCTCCCTAGCAAATTGAAGACTTTAATTGATTAGTCTCACTAACAAGTGTATTTCTTATGGTCACACATCTGTTTAATCCCAAACCTGCAAGTTCCCAATTGTGTGCACAAGAATTTTTTTTTACTTTCACTATTAAACCCACCCGTGGTTTCTACTGTTGAATTCCTACTATGCAACTTTTTTTGGCCAAGCAGTGCAACCACTGTGCCAAAGAACTGTCAGGAAAAAAATAAAATAAATAAACCTCCCTTGTACTCACATAACCTTAAAAAAAAAGGAATGAAATATATTAAGCAGAAAAAGCATCCTTTATAGCAAAATTATTGATCGTTTTATTTTTTTCGCCCCCATCAGGAAACTCACCCAGTGCAGGCCAGACTACACATTCACACACATCACATCATCATAACACACACACACAAAATCACTGTGTTCTTTCTATAGTACACCTGGCAGCACCTGGCTTTAAAGGCCCAGCCAAAATAGTATGCTTATCTGCAAGTGTGTGTTTTAAAACACATTTGTTTTCATTTGTGCATTCTGCCGAATGACATCCTGACTAATATGTAAAAAAAAAAAAAAAAAAAAATGCACTCTTACAGATAAGCACAAATTCCTTGTGTGATGTCTTGGGTGATATGAGGTTTCATTCCCAAGTGAAGCACAATTCAATATACCTACTGCAGCGCACCTCATATTTCTGGTCATGAAGTGCAGCGGTACAGGGCATTTAGTGTTTTACCTGCTCCCAACAGACCTGAATCCACTCACTAGCTCATTACTGAACCCTGCATGAGTTTAAAAATGTGCATTTTAGAGCAGGGAAAACACTAAATCAGCAGTGCAGGGGGAACTCCAGGGCTTGGATTGAAAGCCCCTGTTGTACTGAACACACAAATACTTCCAGAGAACACCAGTATCCCTCAGTGTCATCTCATTCAGAGGCATCGTGCGCGTCATGTGAATTTCCAGGGGTCCAAAGTTTACATTTCCGTTTGTCTTGTCTCTGCAAATATGGATTAATAGGAGTGAGATGCACCAATTTGTGCTGGAGGTTACGACCCTTACCATCACGCATGGCGAGCTGAGGAATGTCTGAGAGTTGAACGCATATTAACAACCCTCTCCTACACCAATCAGGACTTTACTCGAAGTTAAAAATTAAAGGTCCCGTCTCGTCTTACATTTACACACAGTTTCCTTAAAAGATAATTTTCACATTTTACAAACTGGAAATCACATTGAAGACTTCTCTCGCACAGTTTTTCTTTTTCTTTCTTTTTTGTACGAGGAGAACAGGGGTAGAATCAGGCAGTGAGAATGGGTTGAGAGTTTTTTGGGGTCAGCTCTGGCGTGATGGAGGTTTATTTATGCCTGCTTCCTCTCCTCTTCATGGCTGCTGTACACTGTGGGCAATACCACTTTCCTTTGGGTGCCTCGGTCAAGCCCACACAGCCGTAGTGGAACCATTCGATGGGACACTGCAGAGACAAGAAATGCTTCAGATTAACAGGCTGTACCATTCCTAGCTTTCTACACAACTTCTGAGGTAAGGAGCTTACTTTTGGCTGACTGATCAAGAAAAATTAACCATAATACTTATTTTAACCGCTGTGCCAAAGAACTGTCGGAAAAGTAAAAAGCCTCCCCCTTTGGCTACGTGTACTCATACGTAGCCAAAGGGGGAGGAATGAGATGAAATGTGTTAAGCAGCATTTACGTCAGTACAGTTGTGATCATCAGAACATTTATCTTAACAATGTTAACGATTGCTAGGCTTAAACAAGCCACGTTTTTCAACATGTTTATGGATTATATTTTCCTTATCACTTCATGATTTATGACAATACTGACATCCCTCAAGAATGCATCATTTACGGAAGTTCAATATCATGTATACTTCATCGTACTTTAACAACACAAGCTCATATTCCTTACAAGTCTGTCTTGTTTCCAACGTTATCATGGCTTATGAAAAAAATGACTTAACAGCCATCTAAATAAACCGCCACCACAATTGGTAGATATCTGGCATGAAAGGTCTATCATTCTAGAAAATATTCTGACTTGAACCATTTGAACAATGTTGATTCACTTTCCCATACTGAACGTGTGAACACACAACATGACAAAGCACACTCTAATCTATCTATAAAATCTTTTAAAAAAGATATATTTTAAAAAAGCCAGTGTGACCAGGCTGTGATACTGAAGATACATCAGTGAAGGAAGTGTACTTACATCCTGGTTATCACAGCCAACCATCTCACCATAAGACACCTGCAAACACAAACAGACTTTTTATGCATTTCCACAGAGACAAAGATGAAAGACATATAGATAGATAGAGATAGAGAGAGAGAGAGAGAGAGAGAGAGAGAGAGAGAGACACAGACAGACAGGGTACCAGGTGTTGTTTTGTTGTACACAAAAGTAATATTTTTTGCAACCCATTTTTAATACAAAGACATTCTGGGAGCCACTACATACACTCACACACACTTACATAAACTCTCTAAGGAGAAAGAAAGAAGAAAAAAATAAATCACTCAGACTAAATAACTGATCAATCTGTATACAGTAGCACTTTGAGGCTTTGTGGTTTGGGCTCGATGTAGAAATCATATTCACTTCATAAAAATATTCACCAAAAGAAGAAATAAGACCTAAGAAATAACACCGTGCACAAGGGTGTGGGCTGTGATGGAATTTTGGAAAATATCCAGTCAGTGATACTGATATTTCCACTAAACTAAAACAACAAGTGAGACTGATAAACAGTGTGGTATGTTTCGGCATTTCAAATATGAAGCTTATTAACAAAAACATGATGTTCTTTTTAAATGTGAATATGAAATTACTGCCAATTACTAAAGAAGTAAATTTGCTTCAGCAGACTGCAATAATCTCAAAATGGCACAATGATACACAGTAACACTTACAGAATTAACCTGCATGACAAAGGAACTCTTCCAAACAAGATATGTATAAATTTTATTCATTTCTCTTGGAATAATCAGAGTGTAAAAAAAGTTTTCTAGACTGAATATTTTACACTCTACTGGTGTTCACATTAGGTTTTGTTAAAGAGCTACACTGAGTTTTGCCATCTGTACTAGAAAAAGGTTTAATGCAGGTTTAAATAATAGTGTGCTCATTATAACATTATCTTTTCATAGTAATTCGTTCAGATGCTGAACAAAACCTAAAGCTATTTAAAACAGTTAGAAAAATTATACACACACACACACACACACACGATTGTTTGAAATAGTCCTAAACTAACCACTATTTATTTCTACACACTGAAGAATATGATACTTAATACAATTAAATAAATAAGGAAAGTTAAACCTTGGCAGAACTTATTAACTACTGCCGCTCGGATCCTCATGAGACCCTAAATGAGCACTTTATTAAAAACAGCCGCTTTTAATAACCTTTGAGTGGTAATCCGAGTAAATTCATTTAGAGCCCAATCTGTTAAACTAACCAACTCCTATACAAAGCTGGTATTAAATATAATTCATAAATACGAAATTCCTAAAATACAAGGGGCGTTCAAGTCAAACCAAGAACTTCTGATTGTGCAGAATAATAGACCACAGTTATGAAAGTTAAAAACTACCTTTATTTCTCTAGCTAATATCCTGCTTCACTAGCGCCTAACTTGTCCTAGTGCTTGGATACCAACAAGGTAGAAAGTCCTTTCAGTGCTTTGGAGCCATAATCAGACTGCCTGCATCACTTCTGAACTGGCCTCCCAGGAACTCCTTTCACTGCCCTAATGTGACCTTTTTTAAAAGGTTTTCACCATTCAAATGTTTTATTGCAACTAATGGTTCCATCACCAAACTGTGCTTAAGCCGTAATTATTAAGTTATTTAAACAAAAACTGACGGTCCACATAGAGACCTAAAAAAAAAATCAAAGCATTCGGGACCGATGTTCTTAACACGTAGCTTCTGAGCTTTTGGCACGAGTTCACTTTATCCAGCTATTTTGAACACAAGCAAAAAGCCATGACTCAAACACTAGACTAAACACTGTCCAGACTAAAACATACAAATGCTACTACAAGGGCTTTATGGTTTATAGACAGGTGATCTTTCGAGTGGTTGTGTTATTATTATTAAAATGTGCCTGAATTCCTATAAAACCTGCCGTTACTGTGAAGCCCTGGAACAATTCTAGACTGGATTCATTTACTCAACTTGTTAGTAAAAATGAAGGGAAGTGTGTGCACACCTGGTTGCAAATGCAGTAGCGAGGCTCGTTGGGGTCGTAAGTCCAGTCCACTTGGCCACTGCTGTCACTCTCGGGTAACACGGCCGTCTGCTGGGCCAACTCATGAGCCAGAGCCGAGGAGGAGGAACAGGAAGACAGGGAAGAAGAGGACGAGGATGACGAGGACTGATGGTTGGAAGACTTGTTGTTGTTTCTGCACACACAAGACAATGAAGAGAAAGATGCATTTAACGTATATATGGTTTATAGTAAATGTCAGTCAGTAAGTATATATACACACATTTTATATATAAATCTCAAAATTCTGGTTCTGAATTCACAAAAATATCACAAACTAATTCTTAATCAGATAGTAATATATTTAACCTTGACAACAATTAACCCAGTACAAGTCTGTGTAGAACACCTAAAATACAACGACTGCTAAAGTATAACAAAGTACTTTAGCTCATGACACTTAATGCCCATGATATGCTTCTTTGAAACATTATGCAATTTGGACCTTTTGTAAATACCACTATATATACTTATCAAACCTGTATGAGTTACTGCACTATAATTTAGTTTCACAATATCTTTGCACCTCACTGCTGCCGTCACCAGCCCTGATTTTGCTGCACTGGGGAACCATGATGCACTTCATAGTCTTCTTCTTTGTCTTTCGGCTGTTCCCTTTCAGGGGTCGTCACAGCGAATCATCTGCCTCCATCTTACTCTATCCTCTGCTTCCTCTTCGCTCACCCCAACTAACTTCATGTCCTCTCTCACTGCATCCATAAATCTCCTCTTTGGTCTTCCTTTAGACCTCCAGCCTGGCAGTTCCAACGTCAGCATCCTTCTCCCGATATGCTCACAATCTCTCCTCTGAACATGTCCAAACCACCTCAATCTGGCCTCTCTGACTTTATCTCCAAAACATCTCACATGGGTTGTCCCTCTGATGAACTCATTCTTGATTCTATCTATCCTTGTCACTCCTGTCTTTTCTTCAGTGCCACGGTCTCTAAGCCGTAGAGCATCGCTGGTCTCACCACCGTTCTGTACACATTTCCTTTCATTCTCGTTGATACTTTTTTGTCACATAACACACCTGACACTTTTCTCCACCTATTCCAACCTGCCTGTATCCACCTCTTCAACTCCTTTCCACACTCTCCGCTCTGGACCGTTGACCGTAAGTACTTAAAGTCCATAGTAATATATATATAGTAATATTTTAAAAACAAATTTAACAGCTAACACTACAGCACTCAAGAAACATGTGATCAAGTGATACGTTCACTGTGTGTAGGAAGCTGTTGGGTTCACTATGTCTAGGTATGTCTGTGCATGCATTCCCTACAGGAGCAGGTGACTGAAATAACAGGGCTGTATTTTAACATCTAAAAAGTGTTATAAATTTGGTTGTTTAAACTCTCAACTTTCCTTAGGGTTTACTTTCAGAATCCACAGACTTGTGGTTGCCAGTGGCCAAAGAAAGTGCAATGTCAAAAAGGGCATATTAAAATAGTTTAGCTCTACTATTCTAGTTTCTTAGAATGGGAATCATAACACGAGAATACAATTATTATGTAGATTATTATTAATTCGCAGCTTTTCTTATAAAGTAGAATTCAAGTTGTACTCGTAAGGGAAAATTAATGGATATATGGTAGTTTAATAATAATTTAAAAAAAAAGGAGTATATTCTGTTATTTTTTCAAATACACAAATTCTATTAGAAAATAAATTGTTCTATATTGTCTAACAAATCCAACTAGGTCAGTGGTTCTCAAACATTTTCTGTCATTCCCGACTTAAGGGGGTGGGCGAATTTTCAAGCCCCACTTGTCAACAAAATGATAACAAAATCGGCCAAGTTTACTATTTATTGAAATATCAATTTCTAAACCAATAAGATCAAATAACACCAAGTTCAAAACAG
>JAQMYJ010000004.1:7469533-7486108 GCA_030014305.1 Clarias laeviceps | reverse complement strand
CATTAAGTTTACTGAAAGTAAAAACAGTTGAAAGTCAGAGGACGTTTCTTTTTTTGCTGAGTATATATATATAAAAATGGTGTAGCTGTGTAAAAACAAACAAACAAAAACAAAAAAATAAACTGCTGCAAAACTAAACAAAAGAATGAATGCAAGCTGAACGCACAAATTCGTCCTCAGAATTGTAAATAAAGCCAGCTGTTTTGGGACTAAAGAGTTATTTCTAGCAGATGTTTTATTGGCGCTTGGTAAAAATTGCATCTTTTGTCCTCTACCTTCTTAATAACCTCCATCTGCTCATCCCTCCATTCGGGTTTGTTCTTCTTAGCGTTGGAAAAGAACTCATTAACTCGCTGCTCCAGCTGGTCCATAGCATCTGTAAAGCACAAACATTGTAATGATGAACACAGACGTCTCAATGTACTGATCAGACACTGAGACACCTTTGCAACAAAGAATATGGCATTACGGACCACAACAAACCCTTCTGGGCAACACAGTATTCCGTGCTGCCATTCCACTTGTGTGGTTTTTTTTCTTAGCATGCTGTCTTTCTTCACAGTTAGTCTCTGTTTCATGCTCATAAGAACAATGTGATAAATATTGACAGCATAGGAGTTCATAAGATTGTATAGAAAAGTCTTATTAGAAATCGTTCCAAGAGTAGAAAACTCATGGGATTTATTCTTCTTGCTCTTCTACTTATACATACACACAAGATACAAAGATTACATCTTAAAATTTCCTCAGCCAGCTTCTGTGTTTAACAGGTTGGGTAATATTGTTTTATTTTTAGACTATGTTGTCATACTGTGAAAATTTCACTACTACTACTGACAAAACTCATTACTGCTAATAGCTCTGTTCTGAGATGAGTCACGTCTCATGCAGTGAGCATATGGTATTAGACTAGATCTGTAAACAGTCATAAGATGCGTTACACAATACACATTTGGATCATGGCCATGAAATTACTCAACACGTGACTGCTAATTATTTCCTTTACGTAACGGTTGTTAAATGTGCAGCCCACAGGAAAGGAAGACCCTTATCCTGCTCAATTGATATCAGACTTTACATAAGAATATACAGTACTATGCAGAAGTCTTAGATACACTATGCTTTTTAGTACAAACATTCCTATAGATTTTGTTTGTTTGTTAGTTTTTTAATTTTTTTTGACTTTTTTATTGAGTCAGTGCAAAAATAGTTCTGATTTTCAAACATCAGACATATTCTTAAACAAAATGAAAAGTTAAAGAAAAATAATAGTCTTAAAAAAAGCCTATTATACAAGCAATCACTTTTCAGAGAGAGAAAAAAGCTGCTGGGTTTTGCATGCAAAAAGAGAAGCTTGTGCGACAAACTGTGGGTGGTTCTGCAGGATGCTCAGTAAAACTTGGCAGCTAATTTCCTTATAAAACTGCACAAATTGAACCCAAGACACCAAATATTGACTTAACCGTTAATTACTGTTTACCTGCTACATAAATATATTTATTTACACTGTTCCCTCCTTCTTCTTTTTTTGTTTGAAGGTATTCCCGCTCTATAGCATTTATTTGGACATGTCCGAGACTTGTGCACAGTACTGCATATACAACTCTGTAGTACATGTTATGCAATTACATAGTCATAAGTGTCGCTTTCATGCAGTTTTTTGCTCATTTTATACTTTCTTTGCACAATTATTACTATTTGCACTGTTGTCACTTTGTCAGAAAAATAACTGCACATCAAAGTTGCACTTATTAGTAGTATTGTTCATTTATGCCCATTTTTAAACTTGTGACTTAAATGCTTTATTTATATATTTTGTAGTTGTTTTTTTGTTCTTAGCATTGCACCAGTAACTTTGGTGAGCTCTCACTTTACCTTGTGTCTACTGACTATGCAAGATATAAAATGTGCAATCACATCTACAAACCTGACTTTGTGTTGATCTCTATTTCTGCTGGACATCTGGAATTTCCTCCAGGATCAAATATCTATCTATCTAATCTTTAACGCAGCTCAGTCCCAGAGTGTAACAGGTCAAAATATAGAAAACCTTAAGGAGGTGTGAATACTTATGCATGGCATGACATTATAAAAATATATAAAAGTGTAATGAGTGTTTGTGTGTTTTGTAGGTGATATGAGTTGTAAGATTACTTAATAATGCATTCATAATGTTGCTTTCGGGTTCTGATGAATAAACACGATATGGTCGGTCACTGAACTGAGCCGTTATTTTTTTTATTTTATTATTATTACTTCTCTTACCCGCTTGATAAAGTGTCCCTACAATAAGTTTGACAACACAGACTCAGACACTTTCCGCGCATCCTGGTTTTAAAATGATCCATGCAACTACACGTGACTTTTAGCGCTACACTTTAATTTCAGCTCTCATCAGAAAATGTCCAGAAAATAAAACACACGACTTTATAAACATCTATATCGTGTTGACTTTTCTCTGACTCGGGAGTGCAGTGTGTAGTTTTAGCCCACTTGACAGTCGCGCAGGGTCTTACTCTGCACTTGCAGGTCCATCTCGCGCATTTCCGTAAACCTGTCGCGGAGATCCATGGGTAGCTGCTCGATCACTGCCAGAGAGAAGAAAAAGCAAAATGACGGACTAGCCTAGCAGGCTAACAGCTGCGCACAATTATCACCGAAACACGAGCCCGAGAGGCAAATAAACCCCCTCGTTCAGTCACGGGAAAATAAAACCGCGCGTATACTTACTTTCGAGATAGTCCTCCAAGTACAGCATTGTGGCAAAAACTGTGTTTACGAGGGTTTTGCAGAAAGCGTTGTAATCGTCAATATGGCGCCGACGGTCGCTGAACGCTGAAGAGAAAAAAGCAACTGTTTAAAGGGAGGGACCCGACGACAACGTCGTGCGCGCTCATTGGCTGTTGGTAACATGCGCGGAAATTACGTAATTACGTAAGATCAGTGGGATTTGTAGTTAGTTCTTAACTGTTGTAACTACAGTTGTATCTTACATTAACCATACAGTATAAATACAGTATATATATATATATATATATATATATATATATATATATATATATATAATGTATAAATTTATTGCTATATGTTATATATGTAATATGTAAATCCTTAGTAATTAATTTCTATTTATATTAATTTTTTAATTTAATTCTATATCACAACCAAAATATTGAGGTTCTAAACATTATATATATAAAATTGTTCAGAACCTAAACACACACATACACATAAACACACACAGATTAATATTACTTTACAAATATTAATAATATTTGTATTTTCACACCTCTCAGTTTACAATTACACTTTGCACATTGTGTAAATCCTATGTAATTTATATATATATATTTTTTTTAAATAAATTTTAATTTTAATTGTATTTTATTTTGCAGCTTTTTTGTGAATTTGTATATTGCAGCATAAATTTTAAAATCTTTATTTTATTTTTCTTGTCAAATCTATTATACAGTCGTATAAGAATTTCACTGCATATCATGTTGTGTATGGTTGTGTACATGAGAACTGAAATTTTAAATGAAATTAGATTTCTATATTCTCTTAGTACAGCTCAAAGAACTTTGAGCTGTACTATTTCTTGTTTAAATTATTGATTTTAATGAATGTTGTAAAAGAGATAATAATAATAATAATAATAATTAGAAAATGGATTTCTAATTAAAATGGACGAGTAAATTTTATGCAATAGTTAAACACTGAAACACATCTCTAAACAGGAAGTATAACCACCTCAACAATATACAGTATACTTTATGAAAAGTAAGTTTGTGATAACGATGTAATGCTCGAAGAGCTGATTTGATGTAAAACTGAGCAAATTTATCAGTGTGAACACTTAATCTACATCAGCTTGAAGTGAAGTTTTGAATGTCAGATTAATCATATGTCTGATAGAGATGGGTTGGAAAATTATTTACTTATGTATCGCAATTTTTTTCAATTAATTAAAAAAAATCTTTTAAAATTTTAAGATGTTTACATTCAAGATGGTAAATTAGTTGCAGTTCCACTATGATCCTACAGGTGGTGTGCTCTAAACTATTCCCACAGCACAGCATCACAGCTATGTTGTAGGAGCAAATTATTTTCTAAAATGTTTAGAATTGCAATACAATCTGCCCTGCAATGTATTGACAATCTGTCCAGGGTTCCCGATTTGCGCCCAAAGTCTCCTGGGATAGGATCCAGGCCCACATGACCCTGTACAGGATAAGGGGAAAAGAAGATGAATGAATGTAAAAAAAATTCTAAAAAATAAATAGTATTGAATTTGTATATTTATAAAACCATGATATGTACAGAATTGCAATTCAACTCAAATTGATATATATATCGCAATAATCGTATCAGGAAGTCCCCGTTGATTTCCATCCCTACTGTCTGACCTTTGTGTGATGCTAACCAACCCAGCACGTAACACACAAGACTTTGGTTTTTAAATTAGCTTGGGCCGAATTCTGCAAAGCATAGACTTAC
Source organism: Clarias laeviceps (assembly GCA_030014305.1). Classification (NCBI taxonomy): domain Eukaryota; kingdom Metazoa; phylum Chordata; class Actinopteri; order Siluriformes; family Clariidae; genus Clarias; species Clarias laeviceps. Next base: position 7,481,611 of record JAQMYJ010000004.1, on the reverse strand, counting down.
TTACAAAAAGGACACAGGTATCAGCTCGGTACCAGATATTAACAGATTTTCAGAACTCTGATATCAGTAACATCTCAAAAGTGGGTAAAGTGAGGTTAAACCACTTGTGATCCAAGTTACAGAGATTAGAATGAGAGATGGCGCTTAATATCAGCTGTATTTAAAGGAACATCAGCATTCAGGAACAACAACATTCAAGAGGGCAGCAGTGTCTGAAAACTCAGAAACAGCTTTGTAAGGTCCAATAAACATTTTTTTTTATATTATAGAAAACAATATATTATAATATGGGTTTTGTAGTAAAAAAAAAAGAAAAAAAAGAATTAATTCATAGTTCATTTATTCATTCATGCCTTTATTATCTGCAACAGGGATGCTTGGATGAGACACTCAGTGGTGATCAGTGATTGGTTGTTGGGAACAATCATGAATAGTCACCACTTATATGGAACTCATGCAAGGGCACCAACTGTGTAGTGTGAGTCAAGCGAACTCTGATCTCTTAGCTTGTATAACCAGAAACTGTGACATAGACTACAGAGCCATGTTTCTATCCTTTGCTCACTAGATTAGTAGTAGTAGACAATATTCAGGGTGGCCCCAAAAGTCTTTATACAAATAGGGAAATTAAAACTTTTTAGTAAACTGTAACTTTATTCACAGAACATCCTTTACATGATTGCTTTGCCATTTGTTTGTAAATACACACTGAATTGTCCCTCTACTCATGATGTACCTGATAAACACATCTGGTATTATGTAGGTATCGAAACTTTGTATGTATTTCTTTAAATGATCTGTGTGCAGTGGTGTAGTGGTTGGCACTGTGGCTTTGCACCTCCGGGTACTCCAGTTTCCTCCCATAGTTAAAAAAAATGCAGGTTAGGCTAACCAGCGTTCCCAAAATGCCTGTAGTGTCTGAATAAGCATGTCAGTGTGTGTGTGCCCTGCAATGTAGCCAAAAAGGCCTGGGATAGGATCTAGGCCCCCTGTGACCCTCTACAGGATACGCAGTATAGTATCTTTGTGCAGTATCATTTCCTAGCCTTTATCCCCATTGCATTCTAAAAGGCTATCTCAATTGAATTGAATTGAATTCAATTGTATTTATATAGCGCCTTTAACAGTCATAATGTTCACAAAGCAGCTTTACAGAATCAATGATGAATGATGATCAATGAAATTTGTATGATATGTGTGAGAAAATCAAAATGATGTATTAATCAAAATGATCAGCATGCCGAAGGCCATGGTGGTGAGGAAAAACTCCCTGAGATGCCAAAGGAAGAAACCGTGAGAAGAACCAGACTCAACAGGGAACCCATCCTCATTTGGGTGATAACGGATGTAGGCAATTCCAGTCCTCAACTATTAAGTGATTGCAAGTCCTCAGAGAACAGGCGTCTGCATCAGCCGAGGCCAGGACTGTCGTCATGGTAAAGTGGATCCGTCCCCCTTCTCCACACGCATCCTAAGCAGACCACACGGGGCATCTATGCGTTGAGATCGCCAACCAGAAGCGAGACACTGGGATGAGGTCCAGATGAGTCTAGATCATTGGGAGCTCAGGAGCAGCATGTGCAGCTCAACAGAGAGAGAGAGAGAGAGAAAGAGAGAGAGAATGAGTAGAGTAGAGCAGAGAAAGAGAGACAACAGTTAAGCATGGTCACAATCACATAATATAAAAGGTATATAAGACTGTATATTTAGTGCAGAGTGCAATTTAAAAAATAGATAAAATCATATGACAAAACAAGTTTTGGAAGACATTTTCCTAAAAAGTGTTAATTTTGCCTATGACCCTTTAAACAGGCATTTCTTCATTCTAACTGAAACAGCACCAAAGATTAAAGAGTGAATGGTGTTTAATACTATTTCTGTATGCACTGACAGGAACAACTCACGCCTTGCACAGCAGAATGATAACAATGCTCTTACCAGCCCTGACCACAGGTATTAACCTGACACTGGACCTGTGTTGAATGCCACTGTTGGCTCAGTGTAATTTTATCTATTGAGGCTTACAAAAGTATAGCCATAAACACCGCTTCATAAAAAAAATAAAAAATTTTTTTTAAAGGAAAGCCCAGAACAGGCGTTGGCCCTTTGCCAGACTGCTACCTCGGTAGCAAGTATGAGCTAGTTAAGTACCCTAACATGCTATCTAGGTTCCATTTATATTATCAGTAATTAAGATGTAATAATGTTTAATTACATTCTGGTGATAAAAAAAACAGGTTCGCTTTTACTGAGGCGGAAATCGAGCGAATTTGAGCGGTGCAAGACTTTAATAGTGTACCAGTGATTGTTCCTAAAAATTATTTTATAATCTCTTACTAACAACAGACGCTTTTATTATTACTCTGTCTTAAACCCTTGGCATAATAATTGCTGTGAGGTACCATCATAAATCCAGGGTAGCATCATAAGTACAGTACGTGAAAACCATCATAATGTCATAGTTATCAAGAATGACAATAGTAATACCACTTTGCTGTGAAGTACTTTAACAAACACTAAACATCAATAAGAGCCAAATAGCAGACTGTAACCAGACAATATGACATTTCAATAAAATACACCAGTTAAAAACAACGTCAATAAAGAATGCAGAATGTTTTATATAGTAAGTCTCTGACAGAAGGCACAGGTTTAAATAACTTCTCGTAAAACACTATCCATGGTTTAATCCTTCACATTATAGACAGTCGACTGTGTGGCTCCACAGCCATAACAGTAACGTCAGGTGATGGCAGATGCAGATACTTTGATCCAAAATGAACTGGAACACAATCCATCCACTGAGCTGACAGCTGACAATGACAAATGGTGCAGGATTCGATCTCCGGCAAATGATTAGGAAAACAAAAACAGTCACGATTGTGGAATAAGTATCACAGTAGAGTCTTTTCAATGCATATGATTTGCATATCATTGTTTTTGTTATCTTAATCCTCCCTTATACTATATACAAGAGGCATTCAAGGCAAATCGGGACTTTTGATTGTCTGAATAACAGAACAGTTATAAGGAAAAACTCCCTTTATTTCTCTATATAATCCCCTCTGCACTTATCTCAGTGTTTCACTAGTGCATGGATACCATCAAGGTAGAAAGTTTTCTCAGAACTCTGGAGCCATGATTGAACTCCCAGGAACTCCTCTAATGGCCCAAACATGTGGAAAAGGCTTGGAGCGAGGTCAGGACTGTGTGAGAGGGAATGTGCCAATAACTCCCAGAGCTCCTGAAATGTGCAAGTGGTGTTGTTGAATAATTGTGTGTAGAGTTCCCACAGGCAGATGCATATCTGCTGCAAGTTGTCGACATTGATTTTCAAGGATCAGTCGTTCCACTCACTGAATGTTCACAGGAACGACTACTGTGGTCTCTGAGCCACCTCTGTCGAGATCATCATTTACAAATGTACAGTCTTCTTTAAGACGTTTGCACCATTCAGATATTTTACTGTGGCTAAGAGGCTCATCACTGTTCATCACAAGATCCTCAAAACCATACATAATATGGCCAAAGGTATGTGGGTTTGCTTATAGTGCCTTATCATAGTAGTGCATGACTGCTTGGGAAACTGCAATGGCAGTAACTCACTGTAACTCTCCTTTTTCTTGACTCTAACATTCTCCTCTATGAATGCATTATTATTTATTCACGTCAGCCAGTAGTTCCACATAGCAAGAAGCTGTGCTATTGGATATTTATAAATGCGTCACACTGTTACAGTATGTAACGTGATCCATCACTATAGTGTTTTGGCAAAAAAAATTAATTTCTAAGCTTATAATAGAGGCATAGACAGGTTGTAAAGGTTTTGATATAAACAACCTTGTGTGCCTGAGGAAAATAACTTGATTGGTGTGATTGAGTGAAAGTACAAAAACAATGTTTATCACGTTTTCCAGTCAAACAAATGTGTATTTGCTTGCTGAACAGCATGGACGATTTATTACTTTCTGCTATACACTGAAGAGATGTTTGTCTACGCTCAAACAATTAATATGATATAACAGATCACAGCTTCAGCCTGAGTGTTGTCTTCCAGTTCTTCCCAAATATTTTCAGTTGGCTTGAGGTCAGGGATTCGTGTAGGACACTCGAGCTCATCCACTGCACCCTTGGTAAACCATGAAGTGTGTTTTTTTGTGCACATTGGCATGTTGTCATGCTGAAACAAGTTTAAGGTTCTTAGTTCCTGTGAAGCACAATTATAAAGAATATATTAACACAGTATACAATTATGTGCTTCAAGCTTTGTGGCACATACAAACTGTTCTGCATGTAATATTGTCTGTACAGTATTTCTCTAAGGAAATATCTCCTACATTCAGGACCGAGCTTGTTATTTATAATATACTTGTGCTGCATCCTGGGAAAACCTTTCCCATGGTCAAATTTGGACATTTTCTCTATCAGTAAGTGCTGTAAACTACAGACTTTCCTGTATACAGTATGAGTCTCTCTTTTGCATTGTACTGTATGTTTCTCAACTACATATGAAGATACACAGTTTTAAAATCAGGTTTCCCAACAGTTTTAAGGGAGATTTCTTTTATTATTTTTTTTAGTGAGATATTTATGATTTTTGTTTCTCTATGACTGCATTGCAGGAGCCTTCAGTATAGTGCAGTATGTCAAAGTGTGGCATTAACTGTGTGAAGGAATCATAATCATCTAGCAAGATTTTATACTGACTGTTTTTTTCTCCACTGTGTTTGTTGAACTGGCTCATTACCCATCATGATCCGATTCAGACATTTCCTTTTCTCGAAAAAAAATTAATATTTTTGTTGAGTTGTCAAACTAAAGAAAAAACAGTCTGTCTGAAAGAGTTTCTGTTTGTCAGAGTTCAGCCACATCTAGTGGGATATCTATTGGGTTTTCACAGACAGACCCATAGTTAGAAAATATGTATTAAACAATGTTAAGTATGTTCTTTGATTTGCCAAATAAGCCCTGGTGTCTCCAGACCACGAAATGAACGTAAGAGTTAATCCAAAAAAACATTTGTCTTCCTATACAAAATAGGTTAGGTATGAAATAACACACATCACACCATGCTGTAACAAGAAAATAATGCACTCAGTGCACCATGACTTACAGGGGGGGGGGGGGGGGGTGCCAGAGAATCCATAGTGATTTGTCAAGGATCAGGATGCTCAATTTATTAATGAACAGCACATCATAGATTTTAATGGTTAAAGGTTAGATTTAATTGTGTGGAATGTCAAAGAGATAATTAGAGTTGTTTCACGTTATCACATGTTATTGCTCATTCCCTTACTTGCTTCTCTCTTTTTCTCTTTCTATCTCTCTCTTTCTTAAAAAATGCAGCTTGACATTTTACCAAAAAACTGCAAACCATAAACTCCTTTGTGACTGTTACAAAGCTATTACAAACAAGACCCCTATCTATAGTACTCCCTGTGTATGAGGTGTTACTCTAGACACAATAACATACAGTATTATAATCCACATAACATGAATTAGTTCTTTTAGACAGGAGGTCTTGCTGTGTTGCTGTATATAGCATAGTTGTGATGGTTGTGACTGTTAAGTTCCAGGTTTCGTGGTTGAATCCCAAATAAGCTTAAATGGAAAGCTAGTGCTCAAGGGTGTACAATGCATTGTCACACATACTGTAGCAAGTAGTAACATACTGTACAGGGTTTGGAGAGTGATTTGGAATTTAGCCTTGTTTTAGGAGCTAGTTTACTTTGTAACTGTAAAATGAAAGAACACTGATAGTTCAGAGGCTTAGAAGCAGTTATTAACTAGTCAAAGTTTTTTTTTTCTATTGTTGTTTAAGATGACATAACATTATTATGTATTTTCCTGCTAAAAGTGCTTCTACGACTGTTTTTCTTGGCACAGATTTTATGCCGGATGCCCTTCCTGACGCAACCCTCTCATTGGGACCGGTGCTGCATCCAGTAGCTGTGGTTTGGGCATTGGTCGGGAATTGAAATGGCCCCTTTTATGGGTGTATTTTGATATGCATATGATTACAAAAAGGACATTTCCACATGGTTTCATTTTATTGTAATATTTCTAATCAGGGTGGTGGCATGGTGGCTTAGAGCTTAGCATTGTCGCCTTGCACCACCAGGGTCCGGGTTCGATTCCTGCCTTGGGGTCTGTGTGCATGGAGTTTGCATGTTCTCTCCGTGCTTGGTGGGTTTCCTCCGAGTACTCTGGATTCCTCCCACAGTCCAAAGACATGCAGATTAGGCTAATTGGTTGGTGTTCCCAATTTGCCTGTAGTGTTTGAATGAGCATGCAAGTGTGCGTGTGTGTATGTGTGCCCTGCAATGGATTGGCACCCTGTCCAGGGTGTACCCCGTCTCGTGCCATAAGTCTCGTGGGATAGGCTCCAGGCCCCCCTGTGACCCTGTATACAGGATAACGTGGTATAGACGATGAGTGAGTGAATCAGGTTGGCACAGTGGCTGTGTGACCGTCACTGTCACCTTGCAGCTCCAGGGTCGGGGGTTCAATTTGCATAGTCCAATTTCCCCTTACAGTCAGTCAGTCCAAAGACATGCAGGTTCCCAAATTACCTGTAGTGTGAGAGAGAGTGTGTGCCCTGCAATGGATTGACACCCTGTTCTGATTGGTATAATTGCCTCATGCCCAAAGTCTCCTGGGATAGACTCCATAAGTGCTTGAACAACTTTTTTTTATATGAATACCTGACGACATCTGGGTAATTTCTGTGCAACCAGGGCATGATCTGTTTCCCCTCCTCCTCATGATAAAGCTAATGAGGAAGGTTCGCCTTTAGGACCCGGAGGCTGACACTCGTAGAAGGAGAGAGAGAGAGAGAGAGAGAGAGATCTCAAACTTCCCACATGCACTGGAGTTGAAGTGACAGAGCCTGCCCCGGGCTGAGCAGGACAGAGAGCACACACTCAGCGCAGAGAGCTGGAGGAGAGAAGTGGAGTGCGGCTCACTCCGGGATCTCTTGCATTAAATCACAGAGGATTTAAAGAAAAAGGGAATCACCACTCCAGCATGGCAGTTCTGGTTAAATGCGTTTTCTTTTCGTGCGCGCACCCGCTGTCCTGAGGCACGAGGACTCAGCACACACACACACACACCACCTGTTGCAAATGCTTTCGGGAAGAAACGGGAAACTTCCCACGGATATAACGCACACTGCCGCAGCACGCGCGTCACATCTGGATCGCCACCGCTCGCTCTAACAGTTGTCCGCGGAGCCATGTGACATCCGAAGGAGTGTTTTATTCCATTGAGCGAGCGAGCGAGTCGCGCGCGCGCACGCCGGGGTGCACGGCGGTAGAATGAGGAAAGCCGCGCGAGCACGATGGCCCGGGAGGACTCGGTGAAGTGCCTGCGCTGTCTGCTTTACGCCATCAACTTACTGTTCTGGGTAAGACCCGCGTCTCAGACCTACCGCCACCGCGCTCAATAAACAAGTCTAGTTTGTTTGTGGCACAAAAAGAAAGTCCGAGCAGGGCAGCAGGTGGCCGCGGAGCCGCGCGTGTCCCTCAACTATGGAACGCCAATTGTGCCAATCTGCTTCACTTTCTCCAGGCGCGTGCACCTTATTTACTACATGGACAGGAATCAGCAGTCACATACCGATACGATATTATCACGATACTATAAGTATCACGATTTTATAAATATCCCGATTTTATATTACACCCCCCCCATTTTGTTACAAATTTAAACCTTTAAAATGATTTAGTGATTAGTTAAATGTAATCATTATTTTTCTCCCGTAAAAACCAAACGCATCATTCAAATAATACAAAAAATAACTTTAAATACAAGAGTTTAACATCTAACTGAACAGCATGTATCTCTGTTATGTGATCTGTCATAATTCTTATTTCTAAACCAATTTAAGCAAATAATTCACTCCTAGTACACGTTATGAAAATGTGTAAAAAGAGTGTATAAAGAAACGGCTTAAATGATTTATCGCCTTAAATGCCTCCAAAGTCTCAAAACTCGACAGTGAGCATGCAGGCATGTGGGGCTTCTACCATACGTGATTTTCTACTAATTAGCGCTCACTGTGTTTTGAGACTGTTGTGTGTAATGAGTGGGTTTGAAACTAATTCTGTCACAGAGTTTGGAGAAAAATGAGTTTCTATTGTGCCACTCTGCCAGCTTCTGAGATCGGTGCAGAATTCTTTATATCTGAGGCTGATCGTCCGATCACCGGTCATTGACAGTCAAACTGAAAACCAGCCAGTTCTGGTCCTTGGCTGATCGACCGGTTCATCTCTATTATAAATATAACAAATTATAAGAAAAAAGAAATAAATTTGAAGGCAGTATAGCGATACATGAATCACCACACAAAACAATCCTGAATAGATTTTTCCCCTATTTATATCATGACTCAGACATTCAGGAAGTAAACAGGCTGCATTCACATTGACAGCTTGAGTTTACTCAATTATGATTTTTTTACCCTAATGTGACATTGATCTGATTTTTTTAGGGCTGATCGGATGTTTTTCAGATCTTTACTTTTGCATGTAATCAGATACATATCCCATACACGCTAAGAACAGGCAGATTATAATTCATGCAACTTTTTTTTTTAATCTTCTCATGCACTCTGCTTCATGGCGCTTTCAACACAGTGCTAAAACAGATAAAGGGGGGGCCTCCGAGTGGCGCAGTGGTAAAGTGCTCGCCCTATCATCCGGGGATCGCTGGTTCGATCCCCGGGTGATGCTGTTACCTCTCACAGCCAGAGGCCTAGAGAGAGCTGATTGGCCGAGCTCTCTCAGAGGGGAGGGATGAGAGGTACTTTGGGCTCCTTGGGCTACTTTGGGCTAGCGCTTTCCTCCGAGTGTGTTACTCCGCCCCTAACGGTGCATGAGCGAGTAGTTCGAAAAGATGCGGTTGGCTGGCGTCACGCGGTTCGGAGGAAACACGTGATAGTCTTCGGCCCTCCCGGCTGAATGGTAGTAGTAGCCTTAATGTGGGAACCCCCTAGTGACGGGGAGGAATTGGCCACGACTAAAAATCGGGAAAAAATCCAAAAAAATATAAAAAAACAAACAAACAGATATAGTCTTTGGCTTTCTTCCTACTTCTGGACCAAAACAAATATTGACTGCTTGTCGTCCTCCAGAGCAAAACTCCAAGCATATTTTTAGTTTTGCATTTGTTGTTTGTAATGAATGAGCCGTAATAGCTTGAGCCATGTATCGATGTGCACATGCGTCCAGTTTCAGAGGACGCATCCACATTAGAATCAGGTAAAAGTCACATAGTAACGTGAAAGGAATCACTTATTAGAAAAGTGAGCGGTCATGACATGCAAATTAATCTGATCAAAGTTCTGAATTGAGCAATGTGGCGGCTTGTAACACAAACATAGCTAAAGACAACCAGGGTTTTATGATAAAGCAGGCACCAAAATTGTTGCAGTATTTATGACTACAAATAGTTCTTTCAGATCTTCAGAATGCCCATAGGTGATCATTCCTAATACAAAGATGATTTTCAAAGAAAAATTGTTCAGGTAATTTTTTTAAATCTGACAGTGGACCATCCCAGAGATATAAAAAAAATATCTAAGAATTTTGAAATACCCCTTTCTACGAATGGTAAAAATCAACAGAGTCTCGACCTGGTCGACTGGGCTTTCTGAAAGATGTCTTCATGCTTTGTAAACATCTGTTGAGACCAGCCCTTTAATTCTACACTTTGGTAAGATGCTGCTTTTAAAGCTGCTAAAAAATGTAAACAAAGAATCAATAATATATTACTGTCTGACTCTTACTTGATCTAAATTGTAGCAAATTACATAATTTAAAATAGTACATACATTTTTGTTATAAAACTATGGATATCTATTTCCTTCTTGCATATCTGTGAAAATCTGGAGGATTAGAATCGGTGTCTGATAGTAAAACATTCCTGGCCTTATGGTTTCCGAGTTAAACTGTGAGCTTTAGAAAGTTTGTGCACAGCATCGTTAAACAAACCGACAAGTTTCTGTTTAATAATCTCTGCTGTTACTGGGATGGTTTACATGACTTTCTGATCTGTAACCACGAAAACATCACCATACATCTATTAGACTACCACTCAAAACAGACCTTTTGGTATGTTTAAGAGGTTTTAAACACTCAAACACTTTATACTTATAAATTTCTATTACACTGTATAAATATGCAATTTAAAGCGCAATATTAGTTTCTTTATTAATTTGAAGAGAATGTTATATGGTGCTATACTGCCTTTGTTAGTTCTATTGATATTGCACAATGCAGATGAGTTGCATAAATTTCTGACGACTGCAGGATAAACGATGATGGCCATGCTGGCTATGCATAATTAACAGGAAATACAAGTCAGCCTTGTTTCAGTGATTTAGTCCGGAAGCACAATGATAGAAAATGGCTGCCCTGTATAGCTGTCATGATGGTGAATAATCCTCATTTCTGAAAATCCTCAACAAAACAGAGTTTACAGTCCAGTACAGTGGAAAACAGCTCTGAGACAAAATGTCGTCCGGGATTCCCTTTACGATTTAAAGGCGCAGAGACAACACTTTTTCAGTTCACATTTCCCTGTGAGATTTATTTCCTTAGGTGCGGTTATGGTTTTTGTCTACATGATGGCCATGTGGGGAAAGGATACAGAGATTTAGTCAAGTGGATTGATATGCTTTATATTGTATATTCATGTCATATCTTATAGTCTTATAAGAATCACTCTGTCAGACTTAAGAACAAATCCGACTTACGAACGCGCTCTCAGGAACGGAATTCATTTATAAGTCAGAGACTACCGGTATACATTTGCATTTGAGGTAGTGAAATTTTGTAGTTTCTCAATAATTCTACACTATTCAATAATGCACATATTGGCAGTCAGGACAGTGTCTTGTGTGGTATCTAAAAAAATTATTAAAATATTTATTGGGATATTTATAACATTTTGATTGTATCAGAATACTCAATATAAATTAAATCGACATCTAGGTATCGTGATAATAATAATCAGGTGGTCCGTAGTGATTTTTAATTAAAAACTCATAAACAAGCCTCCGAGTGGCACAGTGGTAAAGTGCTCACCCTATCATCCGGAGATCGCTGGTTCGATCCCCGGGTGATGCTGTAACCTCTCATAGCCGGAGGCCTAGAGAGAGCTGATTGGCCGAGCTCTCTCACAGGGGAGGAATGAGAGGTACTCGCGCTCCCACATTAATCACGACTCTACAAGCCAATTGGGGGTGTCTGTGAGGCGCTGTCCTCCGAGTGTGTTACTCTGCCCCCAACGATACGTGAGCGAGCAGTTTGAAAAGATGGTCAGTGACATCAGGTGGGTCGGAGGAAACACGTGATAGTCTGCGTCCCTCCCGACTGAATGGTGGTAGAAGCTTGATGTGGTCACCTCCTAGTGACTGGGAGGAATTGGACACCACTAAATTAGGGAGAAAAATCGGGTAAAAAATCCAAAAAAATTGTAAAATAAAATAAAAAAAACACTCATAAACAGAGATTATTACAACCATCTTATTTAGTCACATATACAACCCCTTTCTTATAGCCATTTAACCTAGCGCTAAAAATCAGGATCTGTGATCAAATTTTTTACGTCAGTGATGGAAATCACAATGCGACTGCATTAAGTGCAACTAACAACTGTTTCGACAGTAGCATAATCTATAAATTATTAAATCAACTATTTGGATTATGATTCACATACCTGCGGAGATGTGGCTAATTAGATTCTGTGTTTTGCTGTGAGCCAGGAAATAATAAGGAGGAGAGGAGAGGAGAGCAGAGCGTGTGTGCGAGAGGGAGAGAGAGAGAGAACTCAAAATCCAGCAACACCATGCACACGTGTTGTGTGATTCTTTTAAAAATAAAGTTCACAGAGGGGAACTGGAAATATAAATTTGGCTCAGAGTGACACACAGACCCTAATTAACCATATTCGCCTCAGGTGTGTGTGTCCTTTCCCACTGAGGTGACTCTTGCACTCTTACTGAGGACATGACAGTTTCGATAGTTCAGGATTGGAACTTCCTACAAGTCTACCTGAGTTTTCAATAACTACCTG
>JAQMYJ010000004.1:7450101-7465351 GCA_030014305.1 Clarias laeviceps | reverse complement strand
GCAGGTTGATTACTAGCCTGTCTCAAGAGGGAAAAGTCATCCTATGGTGCAAAATGTGATGTTTTTGGTAAGCAAAAGGTGTGTGTGTGTGTGTGTGAGAGAGAGAGGAGGGATCACTAGAGGTTCACACTCATCCAAAATTAGCTGGCTTTCCCATATCCTTTCCTGGCTATGTATCATTGAGACACGAGGACAAAAAAAGCTAGAGAGAGAGTGAGAGGTTGGAGGCTTACATTCCTACTGAGTGCAATCATTATTTAGTTGTAACTGGTGGATTAATAAAAATGCAGCCCTCTGAGAGTGGAAGATCTAGTAGGCAGGATGGATGGAGGTGGGGTGGGAGGGAGGAAGAACAGGATGGATTGATAAATAAACAAAAAGCCTGCCAATGAATGACTTCCCAGTCTTTCTTCCCTGTCTGTGTGTTTTAGGCTTGAAGAAGCAGCGGTCCTCACATACTCCCCTGCGGTTCACCCCGTTGTCATCGCTGTGTGCTGTTTCCTAATCATTGTGGCCATGGTGGGCTACTGTGGCACGCTGAAATGCAATCTGCTGCTCCTCTCCTGGGTATGTCTCCATGTGGGGTTTTCATTGTGTGTGCATTTGATTGAGTGTGTATGAGAGAAAGAGCAAGACAGAGAGAGACAGAGAGACAGAAAGCAAGTAAGAAGCAACATTTTTACAAAGTATGTGTAAATATTCAGGAGCCTACCGTTTCTGTTTATACATTTTAATTAACACATTAGCAGTAGTTCTACACTGTTTTGCATATCACATTTCACTAAAGATGAAAATTAAGTGCTTTTCCCAATTAAACATCTACCTTTAAGATTTAAGCATGGTCTTTATTAATTTAGACACATATTTTGCTCATATTTTGTTCATACCTTTGCTCAAATTTGGGTCATATTTTGTGAAATATGACATCTTTAGTTAATTTCAGTGTAGAAGTAGTTTTTAATTCTGGCCTGGAAGAGCTTCTCCTTATAGATTTCTTTATATTTAGATTTCGATATATGCCATCCCGTCTTCTCCAAAGATCTGACCAGCTTTCTGAATAAAAAACAACAACATAAGATGATGCTACCACCACCATGCGTTACTGTGTGGAAAGTGTTTTCAGGCTGATATACATTTGTTCTGCCCCATGTGTAACATTGAAACTGCCAGAAATCTAACAGACGAAAGGGGATTGAGGTTAGATTAGGCTTTTCTGATAACAAATTTCAAGAATTCAGTCTCATTTGTGATTGGTTAGATGCATTACTATGTAATGAAACGCTGGGCCAATGAGTGCCTCTTCCTCAGCCAGAGCACCAGTAGATGAAAGTAGAGAGAGTTGTTTACCCTGAGTTTACCGATCAGAAATGTCGCTTGTGGAATGGAAGGAAAATTTCCCTCCTGGAAACTTGTCATGTACCCTAATGTAGCCCCCACATGGGGGAAACGTGCAGAAAGAATGAATTTATTCCGACAATAGTCTAACGATTAAATCAATTGTTTACATGGCTAATATTTACCTATTGAACATATTGTTTACACCACCCTCTCAATTATTGGAATATTAGGGTCCATGTAAACATACTTACTGTAGTGTTGGGTTTCCACCAAATGGTAGTGCTTTGTGCCAAAGACAACAAAAACCATTTTTGTTAAAGAAACTCTGGGGCTCCTTAGAAATAAATATATTTATAATCACTTTTCGTGTAGATTCATGACATACAATATACTGCAACCCCAAATGAATCTATTTTAGATACCGTACCACTACAAAATGTGGATTAAAGAGTTTGAAATGCGCTGTTTGTGCTTAAATTGAAATGCGCGGTTTGTACTCAAATATTTTCTGTCATCCATAATCCATGTGTGCATGACATGGGATATTGTTTAGTCCAGCTTTGCAACCAGAGCTGGAGTTAGCTCTTAATTTTTTTCTGCTTCAGTTAGCCCACTGGTTTGCCCTCCTATCCTAAGAGACCCCTTCAGGTTGTCATGCTTTCCGATCAGGTATGCTGTAAATCTTTGTACAAGCTCAGCCTTGCCCGCTTTCCTGAGGCCAGACTCAGGCAAATAGGATGGACAGAATGCATGATGTGCTAGTAGAACCTTCTTTGTTAGCTTGTAGTGGTTTACTCCCGCTGTTTAAAATGGCCATAAAGCATGTAAATAGCCATGAAGAAGAGTTATGGTCCATGTAACAGCAATTTACAGAGAGGAGTTGCAAGCTACAGCCTCAGGGCTTCCCATCAATTAAAGCAACGGACAGGTGAAGAATGCCAAAATAGAGCCTTGGCCACAAATTTATTCGGAGTGTTTTGGATTAGCATTCTGAGTGATGTTCGGTTGTCAAGCAATGGGATTTTTATGTTAGTTATGGGCCATTAGCAAAAGGAGGGTGAGAGAAATTTGATAAAAGGCCAACAAAACTAAATTAAACCACAAACAGTGTCAGTTATGGGGGTTTTCCTCCCAGGTGTCAGCAAAGTATCAAGAATTTGGTCAACATGCTGGATTGGGAGTCAGGTGACATTGTTAGGGGATGGGTAATGATGGCAATGCCTTGAAGCTGTGCCCTGTATGTATCAGCCAAAAAGGTAAATGCACAGGTGTCCCTTATGGCTCAGTGCTTGAGCCTCTTCACTTTTCTTTTCAAATGGCTTGACTTCCCATAGATATGGTACAGTATATGATGCATCAGCCATAACCTCATAATGCAGAACATTATGCCCAGTATTGTGTAGGTTCCCCTTGTGTGACCAAGGCAGCTCTGGCCCCTTGAGGCATGACTCCACAAGACCTCTGTGGGTGTTTTGTGGTATATGGCACCAGTACATCGGCAGTGGATCTTCTGAGGGTGGGTTGTGAGTTAAGGCCTCTGTGGATGGGACTTCTTTGTCCGGTGCGTCTGATGCATGCTCAAATGGATTGGGTTTTGGGGAGTTTGGAGGTTGGGTCGGTGGTCTTGGACTCTTTCCCTGCCAGGCACTGTGTGTGATGGGCTGGGGTGCACTGGGTGTTCTGGTGCCTTTAAGTTTTTTTCAGCAATTTTTTTTTTACCACATTGGCTTTTCTTGGGCTTGAACCGAATGGACCGGCTTTTTAGTCCCGACAGGTGCCCACGACCCTTTTACCAGTTTGCTACTGTGTAGTTAATAATCAATATTAGTTAACATTAGTTAATGTTATGGCTGATTAGTGTATTAGGGACACCCTCATCCTTTGTACCATCAGAAACCCAGCTTGTTACTTATCATGTTAGATTTAGCAGACTTTTCATCATAGATGGCAGATCATCAGTTAAGATTAATTCCAAGCAGGACTGGGCTTTTATTTGTTCCTGGAAAGGCATACTTATGGCTTGATTTTTCTGCCTTGATATTTTGTTTACCTGAAGCATTGGTGTTCTCTTAAGAGATTAGCTTTCATTCTGAGACTAGGTCATGCTGGTTTCTCCTATTCATTTTCAAGAATGCTTTGACTATTTCAGTTCTAAGCCACTTTGGTGCCTTAATGGTCAAATCAAGTCAAATTTATTTATAAAGCACATTTCAGCATAGCACAGTTGACCAAAGTGCTGTATAATGCTAAAATAGCTGCAGATATAGGTTAAAATCCACATTAAACAATAAACAATGATAAGTATAAGTATAAAATAAAAACTAAATAAAAATAAAAACAGGGTAAGGAGTATAGGCGTCTAGTAGTCACATCGTATTAAATGCCAAAGAGTATAAACAGGTCTTAAGGTGTAATTTAAAAATAAGAAGAGTAGGGTCCTGCCTAATGCCAGGGGCGCAGCTCATTTCAGGGTTAAGGAGCTGCTACTGAAAAGGCATGATTCCCCGACTCAACACTTCAACCTAGATTGCAAGTAAAATTTGATCACCAAACCTGAGAGACCATGCTGGACTGTCTGGCTTCAAAAGGTCAGAAATATATGGTGCTGCTAGATTATTCAAGACTTATGTAGGCTATAAACAAGATCTTGAACTTGTCCCAGAACAGTACAGGGAGTCAGTGTTGGGATGCCAGGACAGCAGGTACTTGTTCCTGCTTCCGTGTTCCTGTTAGAAAACGCGCAGCAGCGTTTTGGATGAACTGCAAACGAGCAAGAGAGGCCTGGCCGACTTCAACATAGAGGGCATTATAATACGTCATTATATAATATAATGTATATTATAATGTATAATCTTTATAACCTTTTCAGGATATTTTTTTGTTAATATCTCAATACTTGTCTGCTGCATCTTTTGGTTCCAGGTCTCACCAGGAACTTCTAATGCCAGAGGTTCTTGGTGTCTTTGCAAATGAGGGATTAAATAAGCACCCATTTAACACTAAATAACTCAGTAATATACATATGTACTTCTGTATCCATGTTGACCCCTTGCAGTATCTTGGCATGTTGGCATCTGGGCTTCGGCCAGTCTGAACTAGCATAAGGATATGTTTTCCACGCACGTTCCATTTCTGTAAACTGTTTTGTCTAACAGGGTCCATGTTCATGCCGTAAATGTTATTCATTGGAGCACTTTGCCTGTGCACATAGAAGTCTACTTCATGACCAATAAAAAAATAAATAAAACATCCATGTGAAGGCACCATCAACCAATATGGTGACTGGTTAAATTAAATATATAGAATAGTATCTAAAAGTGCTTGAAAGAGTTTAACCAATTGCTAGTGTCACTGTAACACCCAGCCGTACACCTGAGCTGGACTACTTGTATAAAGAAGCAAGTGTGTGCAGATGAACTGCACCGTGGCCTTGATTTTTCATGAGGAACCAGATTTCTGGGACGTCTTCCCCCACTTGTCCTACTCTTCCCCTTACTGGGTCTCTCCATTCATCCTTTTATTTATTCACTCTTCTCCACTCTGCCCTGTCTGGGTTTGAGTTACAGCAAGCCTGCCGTATTATCTCACACAGCTTCAATAGGTAAGGCAATCCAGGCATGAAGTGAGATGATTTGGAGAGAAACAAAGAGGTGCCTTAGTTTCCCTGAGCTTCTGTCCGCTAGCCCTCATCACACACATAGCGAGAACACTCTCCCGGACACACAAACACACTGTTTGCATAAAGGACACATGAAGGACACTGTGGTCTGGTCATGCACGTTGGTAATCAGTAATTAGCTGGAGTTTTGCATTAATTGGAGTAATGTCGGTTTTAAGGCATTTTCACAGAGTAATTATTAATAGCTTATGTTCTTGAAGATGACCTACCATTTTAAAGATCTTCTACAGATGGCCTGAGTGAGGTTTTTGGAAAAAACATGGCATCGGGCATCATATTGGAGATTTTTCCTTATGACAGACTTGCTAATTAATGTTGATTTGATATCTTCTCATACTTGTGCATGTGTGTGTGGGAGAGAGCGAGCATCAGCGAGAGAGATGATGAGGTTAAAAGTTCAAGTCAGCTACTTTTAGAGAAGTGAGATGTTTGGATGGAGGAGGTGTAAAAGCCACATCAGGGTTTTGTGGTCTGCGCTTTACACATGCGAGTGTATATGTTTGTAGCGTCTCATTGTATGTGTTGCGCATACGTGCGACGAATACCTAATGGATCATAGCACCATAACGAACATCTGTTTAACACAAATATTTGGAGTTTCCAAATAAACCCAGTCAGCCAGACCCGCGCTACTAGCTCGCTGCCAAATCTTGCTCCTGACACGAACATTCATCTTAATAAGGCCTCACAGTGCGCTTGGTTGACAGTTTGAGTGTTAAGTCGGATGTGCAGGCCAAATGGATGTGCGTCAGTGTGTGTCCATGTGTGAAGTGAACGGTGAATACCTTTCCTTTCTATCTCAGTCTGAAAGTAAAAAGGGGTTGTTTTGTGTATGTGTGTGTGTGTGTGTGTGTGTGTGTGTGTGTTCATGCCCCATCAGAGCCTCCTAAAAAAGCAGAATAGATCCTATTAAGAATGACCTGCGGTATGCTAGTATAGGAAAATATTCATGTGATGGATCCTGAATGACTTTATTCAACTTATACAGCAGAAACTTGCCAAAGCTAACAATATTAGTATATAAATTAATCAACAACATGTAAATTGTCATTTATTTAGAGATATAAATATCTTTTATATATACTGTATATATTAGTACAAACATAAATGTAAATTATAAATTGCAAATATAAATTAATACAAATATATAGAAATAATAACGACGTGCCTTAAAGTAAATAAAACTGAAAGTACATAAAATATATGTAAAAATCATAAAATTATGTAACTTCAACAAAATCAAACCACATAGCTGAGAACCATTAATTAAAAGCCAAAGAGTAGTAATGCATTTTTAAAACATTCTTAAAAATTTCAAAATTAGAAGCCGATTTTATTCTAAAAGGTAAACTGTTCTACAATCTCGGCAAAGGCTCGATCAAATAAATCTTTATGCTTAGACGTCATTAAGTTTAAGATTAGATGGTTTGAAGATCTAAGCGAGCGACTTGAGACTGAATGCTGTAATAAATCAACGAGATATTGTGGTGGCAGATCATTTAAAACCTTGCAGACAAGACTTAAAAACCTTAAAATCAGTTCTAAAATGTATTGGAAGTTATTGGAAGGATTCCTAACTCCTGTATTAACATGCCCTCGTGTGCGAGTGTTCGTCAGGAGGCGAGCAGCAGCGTTTTGAACCATCTGCAATCGATTAAGGGATTATTAAAGGAGATTATAATACAAAAGCATTACAATAATCTGGCCTATAACTTATGAACGCATGTATCGCCTTTTCAAAGTCAGCAATCGACAGGCTTCTTACCAAGGTGAAGCCTTTTCTAGGGAAAAATAAACATTCCTTATTACTGTATTAATCTGACTGGTAAATGTAAGCATGCTGTCAATTATTACACCCAGATTTCTCACAGATGGTTCTGTTCCTTAAATAGTCCGCAAGACTACATTATAAATACAAGAAAGTCAGGATCTTTGGAAGCAAAATATGAAGAAATGAGAGGTGGCTCACTTTAGCACATAATCAACAGTCCCACCTCACAAATTTTCACCTTAAGAAATTAAATTTCACAAGAAATTTGTCTATATGAAGCATTTTCTGTATACAAGCCGAACCGAACGCTAACTAAGTTGCGTGTCCGGGACCCGCTCAACACTTTGCATTTTGTGCAAGATATAGAGAAGACAAAGCACCATGGGTCCCAAGGATTGTAGCAAGAAAAAAAGGGAATCACTTTCAGTTTTGTTTTTAAAGCAGCCTTTTTAAAAAAATGTTTTGATTTTTTTATATACACAAATATGATTATACCCAGTAAACATTTGGACGTCTGATGACTTTTAAAATGACGTCCCTCCGACACGTCCCGTCGTGGTTGAAAAATAGTTCCAAAATGAAAGTTGAACGAATGTGTTTTACATTATCTGATTCACAACAGCTGTCATAAACGGTCATCAATCGTTGAATTCTCTGCTTGGAGGGTAGATATTGAACAACACGTCAAAGTAACAGCTATACATGCAACCCCAGACAACTGTAGACGTGTACAAATGTCTCTGATTGCATTTTTAGGAAATGTTCTGTGTCACATATTTTTACCAATTAATGCCATCCTACCACGACTGTTTTTGGCCGGGAACACGACGTCGCCGTCGGACCAATGTTTGCTGGGTAGCGTTGGAAATTGGTAATATTTTTGGGTGGCTTGAACGGATTATCTGCATTGACATTATTTCCAAATGGAAAATGCGTTTTGTAAAACACATTTTGACCTTTAGAACCCTTCTAACGCATTAAATTCATATGCAGAGGTACCCTTGTAGTATATGTAAATGAGGTGCAGTTCAACAAGTGCCCTTAGACTTACATTATACTATATATGATATGAGATTTCATTTTAAGCAGGTGTACTACTGTGAGTTTTTTTTAGCACGCATTGGCTAAATAGATACGTTGGGTGGAGCTAAATATTACGAATGTTGGAGTATTTCTTTAATATTCTTGTTAAATATTGACGTTTCTTTGTGCTTGTGGTGTCTACAGTACTTTGGCAGTCTGTTGGTGATCTTCTGTGTGGAGTTGGCGAGTGGCGTGTGGACATACGAGGAGGTGAGTAATGCCCTGAATACGGGAATACTGACCCCCGCCTCCACCTCCCTCTGTTACCGCTCACATCTCTCTTTCTCTCTCTCTGTCTCACATACATATGCAGATAAGCAACCTAACTGCCTGTATAAGAGCATGGATCAGGTTTCCCTGCTCATATTAAATGGAATGAGCTTCACGACCGGTCACGAGCACATTTTCTTAATTGGCAGAGAAGATGTTCTGGCTATTCTTTAAAAAGTCTTGGGATTTAAAAAATGAAAGGCTTTTTAGTATTAACCCAGTGCACTTTAGGACCTGTAGGCGGAGATCAGACATTTCCTGTTAGTTAGATTCACTGTAGCTACTGAGTCATGAACTTTGGATAACTCGAAACCAAAAGGTGATCTGGTGTCTCCTTTACACGAAATAACATTTTGGAGGTTTTTTTCTAGTTACCGAGGTTCTAATTAGGAGCAGGAATAAGTATTAATGGGGCATAACGCCATTTACTTTTGAGTGCAAAAGTTTGTGCACCCTTCAAACATAGTTACACTGACAAAAGGTTAATGTTAAATTTCAGTGATGCTCCGAATGTAGAGTAAAATAACCCCAAATGTGATCAGTTCAGATGTTTTCTAAATGCAATCTTAAAATTTTCTAGAATGTCCTTACATATCACCTTCGGTTGCAGTCTTCAGGTCTGATGATCCTTTTTATTTTTTTCCCTACATACTGAGTTGATTTTTGGATTGGGAGAATTTTTTCAGGAAAAATATTGTCTTTGGATATAAGCATTGGAAACCATAGGCATAAAACATCAAACAAAGAGGGTGTATATGTAGGGTACAAGTGTGTGTAATACAAAGGTTTTCTTGTGAAATGTGCTCGTAAGGAAAAAGGGAGATAAATGTAGCTTCTGGTAGCATCTGCTACTGTTAGATTGAGCGGATCAGAGATAAGCCTAACCTCCTGGGCCACACACACAAACACACACTCTCTCCGGGCAGGATCTTATCAGCACTCGAAAGACCCTTGAATGGTTTTGATATGTACCGTAGCGCAGGTGTGACCGAAACTGACCTCTGTATGTGTGTGTCTGTATATCTGTGTGTGTGTGTGTGTGGCCAATCCCTAAGAGCCTACGCCTCTGCACCTGGCCCTGCAACATTATCCCTATTGTCCCTCCTGTCCCTTTCTCCACATCGCCATGTGGCAGTCAGTAAATCCCGCTTTGCAGAATTTCCCCCATTTCTGTTATCAGACTCCACACTCTGCCACACACCTGCCCCAGGTGCATTGTGGGTACTCTGCCAGTCAGGATGAAAGAAGCAAAGCGAGGATTCCAGAGCATGTGAAGGGCACCTGAGGCAGGCTTGTCTCGCTCCAGCAGTCTGCCAGAATAAGGTGTTTAAGTGCAGGATGTTTTACAGCAGTGCTGCTCAATAAAGTGCTCATGAGAGAGACATTCATCTGAGAAATATGGAGCGTACTGATGTTTCAGACGCCTCATGTGAATTAATGTCATGCCATAAACTTGAGGAATTAGTGGAAATTATGCCGGACCGTGCTGATATATATCACATTGCAGGCCAAATAAATGTCTGTCCAACTGTGAAAATTCTCACAGCTCTCCCATGCCCCGTTTTACATTTACATAACAAATAGCACTGATTTCTCTTCTTAACAGAAATACCAGGAATATGAGCACATTTTTCAAACTGAGATCAGTCCATAGGTTCTATAGAATATGCTTGATTACCGTAGACGAGAATGTCAACACATTCCTCTAAATAGAAAATGTGTTTACTTTTACAAACTCACTCAGGTTTGTGGACAGAGTCAATAAATGTTTAATGGAAAGCGCTTAATGTCTGCGAGCATTTCTACCGTGTTTGTGTTGTGCATTTTCATTGTGATAAATTAAAACAGCCATGCAAAATTGTAAAACAATGGTGCGGTCCATTTAGTGCTGTGGTAGTAGTAAAAGTAGTTTTAATATTAACAGCAGCAGGAGAAATATAACCAGTAGTAATAGTAGTAGTATTAGAAGAAGAAGAAGGATAAGAAGATGAAATAGCAGTAGTTATAGTCACTGGCAGCCGGTCAGTAAGGGGCGCTGGGGCGCCGCCCCCTTAAAGTTAGGCAGAGAAAAATGCTACTTTAATATGTAATTATTTAACATAATAATTATTTATTTCAATAATGAAATAAAGTCATTTAGCCACAATATTCCGCTATATTTCTTAATATAATTTATTTACAATTAAGAAAAATGCAAACTGTATTACGTTTATTTGTGTTGGTGTACGCGGGGCGCCGGACAAATGAGTGTCTGTATGTAGGCAGGTAAATTTTTGAAAAGCATGTGATTTGAGGCTGAGCTCTAACTGGATTTTTTCAAATCACCCCTGAACCCTCCCACTTTTGATCTTGGTGAATCAATATTGTTTTTAAATATTTGGGCTCATGTGATTGGACCATTTTTAACGAGTCTTATTAACGGTCAGCAGATTGTTAGTTAATGAATTGAATAGTGATTGACATGGAAGCAAGATAAAGATGAGAGAAAGTTCTGTAATTTCTTTGCTAAAATACCCCTTCGCAAGGCGATCGGACGAAGAAAGAAAAAAAGTTAAAGAGCTTGGACCAGATCGACCTGATCTCCTAATTAAGCAGCAGTCAAGTGATCACGGGAGAGCTTACACTTGGTGCTTTTCCAGCACTTTTATGGTTATTTCCAGGCGATTATTAAAAGTTTAATTTTAATTTTGTTTGCGCCCCCCAAAAATTTTTTTGCACCAGCCGCCACTGTACTACTAACAGAAGTAGTAGTAACAGCAGTAGTAGTAATAGTAGTTATAGTTGTAGTGGTGGAAGGAAAAAAGAATTAATAGCCATATAAGTAATAATATTAGCATACGAAGAATAGATAGCAGTGTTGTGTAGTAGTAGAATAGAAACCCCAGCATATTTAACAGCAGTAGTACTAGCAGCAGCAGTGGAAGTACAATAATAGGAAATATAAGGAGTATAGTAGTGTATAAGAGTATAGTAGAATATAGTAGTGGCAGGAGTAATAACAGAAATAGAATAAGAAATAGCAGTATAAGTAGTAGTGGCAGCAGGGTCTAGGGTTCGATTCCCATCATGGGTCTATGTGCATGGAGTTTGCATGCTCTTCTTGTGCTTGGTGGGTTTCCCCTGGGTTTCCTTCCACCCTCTAAAGACATGCAGGTTAGGCTAATTGGCGTTCCCAAAATTGCCCGTAGTGTGTGAATGACGGGTGGTGAGCTGGCAACCCGTAAGTAACTACCACAAAAACGATGGATATAGCTTCAAGGTGGGGAGTATCCATCACCCGATGTGCCAGAGGAGAGGGCATGTGGACGGACAAAATACCAAAGTAGTAATAGCAGTAGTAGTGGTGAAAGAATAGCAGAATATGTTAGAGTAGTAGTGAAAGTAGTAGAGGAACAACAACAATAACAGTAAAAGGAGTAGTATTATTATTAGTATTAGTTTTGGTAGTAATAATAGTAGTAGTACCTGAAGAAGAATAGAATAGAATATTCAATTATTTGTCACATGTACTTTACAGTACAGTGAAATTATTTTCCGCATATCCCAATTATGAAACTGGGGTCAGAGCGCAGGGTGAGCCAGCTTACAGCGCCCCTGGAGCAGATAGGGTTAGGGGCCTTCCTCAAGGGCTCAACAGTGGCAACCTGACCTTCCAATCAGTAACCCAGTAACCCACAGCATTAACCGACTGAGCCACCACTGCCCCTGGTGAAGTAGTAGTAATAGCAGTAGTGGTGGTAGAAGAAGGCGAACAGCAGTATTCATAAACATGGAAGTAATGAAATTAGTAGTAGAAAAAGAAAAGTATGAGAGTAGTATAAGGGGATAGTATAAGTGATAGTTGAAAAAGAAGAAGAGGGAGGAGGAGAAGAACGGTTAGGGTTAGGGTTTGTTTAAAGGGTTAGGGTCTGGGTTAGACCTAACCTGACCTTGTTTAAAGGCAGCACCGGGAAGACAACAGTACATGGTGTTTACTGCGTGCTTGAACAGATGCTATTTTGTCTTTGAGCTGTACTGGACTGTGAACTCTGTCTCCTTGAGGATTTTCCAAAATTAGGACCCACACAATGCATACAACATACCAGACTTTTCTATAAACTGAAAATATTGTTTTTTTTTAATTGAAAATATATATTATATTATTAATCATTGTAAATATTGGTATATATTTTTTATCATTTTAAATAGTCATAATCATTAATGCTGTTTATCCTTTGTATTTGTGTGTGTGTGTATGTGTGTGTTCAGCCATCAGTACAGAGGTCAGATATGATCAGTCTGAAGTCCCGCATGCCTAACTATGGCCTGCAGCGCTACCAGTGGCTCACACACGCCTGGAACTCCTTTCAGACTGAGGTGAGGATGCAGTAATGCACTGTATTAATGTCTCATACAGGTAAAGACCAGTTTAAAGCATAATTTTATTTAACTTGAAGTCTTGTGACTATTTTGTTTTTTCTTGATACCATTGCATACGTTTACATCTGGATGGAATTCACTTTTTTTTTCTCCTTTATGAATCTGTCCTGCTTTTCAGTTTAAATGCTGCGGTGTGATCTATTTCACCGATTGGTTAGAGATGACAGAGATGGAGTGGCCACCTGACTCCTGCTGCTCCAATCAGTATGCAGGCTGCGCTCGCCACGCCCACTACACTGACCTTAGCGACCTCTACCAGGAGGTAAGCCTGGGCGCCGGCCAACGGTTGTTTAGAAGAACGATTGCTTCAAGTGGGCCGAACCGTAGCCTGGGGTAATTAGAGAGTGCTCAATAGCCTCGGGCTCTGAAAGCTCTTTTTAAAGACGAGCCTCAGACGCCGAAGTCTTTTGTGGAAGGTGATTGTAATGCAGCAGGACTCCATAATGAGAGATAAAGAATTCTTTGACTTGACAGATAATAGGGTCAGATGAGAAGAGGCTGAGATTGACTCTCCAAGTTGTTTGCGAAGTGAATAGAGGTTTGAAGACGTATATTACGCTTACTAGACAGCCTGAGTTGTCTTTCACATCAGGTTCAAGATCAGTTCCCAAATATTTTTCATGCTCAGAAAGAAAACCAGTCTGCATTCAGGTTGCGTTCAGCATTTCAGACTGGATACATTTTTTGCTTGTCTAGGAAGAACTTGACTTATAGCTATTAGATTAATCCTGAAAAGGAACTTCAGTACTGGTTGAAGAAGGTAGTGTAAAGTTTATTATGACTAATAAACCTCTGGGATGCTGATCAAAAGCACCCTTTGGTGCATAAATATGTTAAAAGCAGGATTTGAGGGTGAGTGTGAAGGACATGAAGATGAATTTAAATAATATTAATGAATAATTCTCATGATGAGCTGATGTCAGGTTTTCCTGGGTGACTGGGTTTTCCATCGCTCCAAAGTCAGTCCAAATGAGCTCAGTGCGAAATCCTGTTTATTACGCTGCCTAAACACTGGACTCTGTTGTGAAGTGCAGTTTAGGAACAAATTGCTTATAATCCACACCTAACATTTAATGTTAGAAATCCTGAATGATGTCAGTCTCGGCAAAGACATTAAGATATTCTAAGGGGCGTTCAAGTCAAACTGGGACTTTTGACTGCGCAAAATAAAAGAACACAATTATGAGAGTAAAAACGCCCATTATTATACACTAACACACTTATCCCAGTGTTTGACTAGTGCTTCTTTAGATTAGTGCCTTTTAAGGTGCTTAAAAGGTAAAAGTTTTCTCAGTATGCTGGAGCCATGATTTAATGGCCCAAAGATGTGTAAATGGCTTGGAGTGAGATCAGGACTGTATGGGTGAAGGGGCACTAACTCCCGGCCAAGTTCCTGTAATGTGCAAGTGGTGTTGGTGAATGATTGTGTGTACAGTTCCCACAGACAGATTTCCCTCGTCTGCAAGTTGGGGGACAAGTTATCCGTTAAAGGATCAGGAGGGAACTCGGCCGGGATCATCATTCACGGATTAATGGGCTTCAAATGTTTTACTTGAGTCTCATCACTGTACTGTATCTGAACTCTTCTATAACTTTCAACTGGTTTTACGCCTTCATTCACAAAGATCATCACAGGTCCCAGTTTGACTTGAATGCCTCTCATAGTTAGTCATCAGTTTCAAACTTTTTACACTCTCATCATTATGTTTTAAAGATATGAAAATAAAGGAAAATTTATTAACTATTTTGAAATCCCTTGAAACGTGTGAGAAGAACCTTGCGTCCTGACAGAACTAGTCTTCACACCGGTCAGGTTGGTCAGCTTGCAGTTTGAGAGCCGAAAGTGATGATCATCCTTGCTTGGTTTACTCTATTTTACTCATTTGTTCGTTTCAGTACATTTTGAGTCGTTAAAGTTCCTCTGCAGTTTTTTATGTCTTTAGGAATCCCTGACTTTCCAAGAAACCATTAAGGATCCCTTGGTTCTGGAGGACATTTTAATTCAACTGAGAAACAAGCTTACACGCTTGACAAAAATGTCAAGGTTTATTTTGCCTTGGTTGGCAGCAGTCATGTTCGGAGAGAATTATGTCAAGCTGGAGCTGCATTTGGATTGAGAGCGGTGCTGTGGGCTTGGTCAGGACGGCCTCAGACACAGTGTACTCTGACTGCGGTCAGGTCACATTCAAAACTCCCCTCCATTATGATGCTCTAGCATCACACACACACACACGCACTTCACAAAGCACATTTGTTCTTTCAGGAAATACTAACACACTCCATACACAAAATCACTTGTATCAAAAAGACATATTTACAGTTGACCCCAAAAGTAATGGCACCCTCTACGGAGGTGACCAAAAGAAAATATACATGTTTGAAAGGAATAAAATGCAGGGAATGACATTTTTTTTTTTTTTATCAAAGTATTTTTTATTGGAAATATAAACAAGTTACATATACATACATACATTGTACACTATTTTTTTCCCCTAACCCCTCCCCCCACCCCACAAAAAAACTAAACAAAACAAAAAGCCCGTCAGCAGAAAAAGAAAAAAAAAGGAAAGATAAATAAATAAATAAATTACACATCAAACAGAAAAGGAAGCGAAGGAAGTATTAGAAACAAAGACTAAAAAAGAAATCTTTTATTACAGATCTAATTGATCTGCATCTATATTTTCAAA
>JAQMYJ010000004.1:7402442-7433199 GCA_030014305.1 Clarias laeviceps | reverse complement strand
AGGAGTAGAAGTAAAAAGTCGGCTGAAAAATAATTACTCCAGTAAAGTATAGATACCCAAAATTTCTACTTAAGTAACACCTCTGCCTCTCGCAGCCGGGGACCTGGAGAGAGCTGATTGGCCGAGGCACACTAGTGCTCTCACATCTAAGCTTTAATAATGGGTGGGTATTGGCTAAGACTAAATATGGAATAATATAGAAAAAAAATCCCAAAACAATGATATAACAATATATACTCTCTCTCCAATCCCTTCCTCATCCAGCGTCCACTCGCTATATAATAAATATAACCAATGAAAGGTTAAGTAATGTAATTAATTACAAAATAATAAACTGATTTGAGCTGAATGGCATTCCAAATTTATAATACATTATATATTTTGTCAGCTTGTTGGCATAATGTGTCACACAGCTATCACTATGGTTACAGTGAAGCTACAGCGAGGCATGAAATTAGCTTTTTCATGTCAATGTGGTGTTTACGCTTTATTGAACTTTTTTTTAGTTCTAAAAAAAAAAAGAAAAAAATATTAATAAAGTGTCATCATCTATTCTGGAAGTGAGAGTGGTTGATGTGAACCAATTTGTTGTACCCTGACTACACAGGCACACACAAATTTACTGAATACACACAAACACTGGACATCATTCATAAAAAGGACAGCTACTGAACAGTAGGTCAGACTAAGTTGCCAAAACACAGGTTTAGCTGCTCAAACTGGAGGAACGTCTTTAATTGATCATGAGTGCTTATTAGTAATTTAAAAAAACACACACATGCACAAAACAATATTGAATGTTGAAATTTTTTAATGGAATTTTTCAATACGGACTTTTGAAAGTCATGTATTGATGAATATAATTTAAATAATAAGAAGGGAATGAACTTTTCAGAAATAAACTACACCAGTTTGACCCGCATGTCCTGTGTTTTATCAGCTGGAGTTTTTCTCTGACTCATCTCCATTTAGGTAATTACGTTGACCTCAGCAACTCTGCGGCGTTAAGGTCACATCCGACAAGCTCATCATGTAGGTTTGACATAATGCAAAAATTACACTGTTTACGAGGGTGAGTCAAAATTTTTCCGTACTCTGGCTGTAGAATTCATTTTAGTTATCTCCCACTAAATAAAAATACTAACTTTTCTGACACAATCGTCTTGCTTTTTTAATACACGTTGCCTGTCTGTCAACAAACGTTCATATTTCTATATTAAAAAAATGTTTTAGACTGAGGTGTGAGCCATGAATGCACGGCTGTCTTCAGTTCTTCATCAGAAGTGAATCTTCATCTTAGTAGGACTGCTTTCAGGGGACAAAACAGGTAAAAGTCTGATGGAGCAAGACTTTAACAAAAAAAAAAAAAAAGAAAAATAACTTTTTGCAGAGTGTCGACAGTGTGGGCAGAAGTGTGCGGACGTGCATGCAAGATCACAACACACTGCAAGATTACATGCAAGATCACAACACCCTTGGATAGCAGTCCTCTGCATCTCACTGTAACAAGAGCACTGTTTATTGTTAAATATTTTTACTGATAATGTTCCAATAATGGCCCTTGAGAATCCCAGAAAACTCTAAGCATCAATTTTCCAGCTGATGGTTGACTTTTTACCATTTTTTTGGTTGGCGATTGAGGACGTTTTGGTTCCATACTCTGCCGTTTGCTCTAAGGCTCGGAGTGATGATTCCATGTCCCATCACCAATATTGATTCTTTTAAAGAAATTTTCACTTTCCTGTAAAGGTATCAGTCCAATTTCTTTTTTGTTTGAAAATATCCCAACACTTTCTCCATACTGCGCACAAATTCTCTGATAAAAAACGGAACCAGGTACACAATCAGACCACAAAAAAACAAAATCACTGCACACTGCTCTTCTTTTGTGCACATCACAAGTGGGAAAGTGCTAATGAGATGCTGACAAGGCCAACAGAACATTTCATCTAACCAGAGTGCGGATAATTTTCGACTCACCCTCGCACTTTCAGTACGCATACAAGTACCTGTTGCTGATTGGCCTCTCTCTGATCTGGATGGTGCTGAGCTCCTGGACGCTGCCTCGGCGGCTGGCAGTCATGTTAGAGTTGGGCACGTTGAAGCTCTTCCGCTTGTTGCGGCGGGAGCAGCAGGTCAGGCCATGAGGAGAGGACGAGAGGGATGAGGAGCGCGAGGTGGACGGCTTCACCATGGACACCTCCATGCAACTCGTCTCGTATGTGTTCTCATCTACAAACTCATGATTCTGTCAGAAGAAAGAAAAAGAATAAGACTTTTTTTTCCTCTGGATTTTTTTTATATACTTTCTATACACAGGGGAAATTTGCTTTTGCTTTAATTGAATATAGCATTTTTAAAAACCCCATTCATACCCACTCCTGAAAGAATTCTCTCACTGTTACATTTGGTGTAGTCTGAAAGCTAAAACATGTAAATGGAATCCTTGCATTGTGGCCATGAATTCTGTCATGACCAGTACTGTGTGAGAGAGTGCTTCTGAGTGTGCTTTTTGCGCCATGGGACGCATGTCATTATCCAAGCTCGTTCAGCTTGTTCAGAGATGTGCATTCCAGCTGACAGACTCATTTTCAGATGCTACTTACAGTACACAGTTCACCTCCTGGGTCATTATCTCTCAGAAAAAAAACAGCATCCTACTTTCAAGGAACGGCAGTCTTTGAGTTGTATAAGGAGAGCTCTGTTGATGGACATGATCTTCCCTGCTGCGCAGTCTTCGTTTCAGAATCAAGGATTTCAGCCTTCGCCCACACAAGTGCATTTTACAAACTGGTACTTAAAAGGTGTAATATGATACCATAGCTTTATCTTGCATCCAGCAATCTTCTGCTGATAAAATTGAACCTCAAGATCTCTGGTACTTTTATATTTATTGATGAACTCCAATTAAGAATTAGCCATAATGTAAGCTAAAGGTAGTTGATCTAAAACTCAAAATCTAAACCAAAAACAGTCCCTTTTTCCATCCATCCATCCATCCATCCATCATGACCCCAACCAAGATGAAGCGATTACAATAGATGTTACCTGTTCACTCTATACAGTATAAAGAAGAACAGAGTCTGTTAGAAGCTCAGACATTATACTTCAGAAGTCTATTCCTTAGTTATTAGGTAGTTTCTTCTCAGAGATGGAAGATGACTGAGTACATTTAACTTGTTACTCAAGTACATATTTTATGTATCTGCACTTTATTTGAGTAGTTTTATTAGAAGATACTTTTTACTTTTATCGCAAATATCTATACTTTATACTTCACTACATTTCAGCAGGTCATTGCGTTGAAGCTGAGTATTGTGTGTAATTGCATGATTTGCCTTAATAGTGTAGCACAGAAGTAGAGATGGTTGCAGACAGCAATTCAAATGAGTACTTTTGTGCTTTTGCTCAAGCAGAAATGTCACATGAGTAATATTTACCTAGGTTATCTCTACTTTAACTCAAGTACAGGATTCGCATAGGCGGCATGGTAACTTAGTGGTTAGCTAAGGGTCCGGGTTCGATTCCCGCCTCAGGGTCTGTGTGCATGGAGTTTGCATGTTCTCCTCATGCTTGGTGGGTTTCCTTCGGGTACTCCGGTTTCCTCCCACAGTGCAAAGAAATGCAGGTTAGGCTAATTGGTGTTCCGTGTGTATGTGTGTGTCTTGTGATTGATTGGCACCCTGTCCAGGGTGTACCCTGTTTTGTACCCCAAGTCTCCTGGAATAGGCTCCAGGCCCCTTGCGACTCGCTATACAGGATAAAGCAATATAGACGATGAGTGAGTGAGAGGATTCGCATACTTTGCCCAACACTGTTTCATTTTGATTCGTTGTCATGCAGTTGCATGGATTCCCTCTTCACTCACTCATCTTTTACTGAATGTTATGCCATTTATAGTGTCATAAGAACATCAATATACTGACAGCTGCTGCAGTGTGAGAAAAAAAAACTTCTCCAGATACCTAAAAAAATTACAAACCAGCTTGACTGAGTAAAGTCACAACACGAATGACTCAGACTCAGCTACTGATCCGAGTGCAAATCTGCACCCGACACAAACATAAACCTCATGTGTAAAAGAAACACCAAGCAGGCATGTCAGTAATCTGACCCAGCCTAAATGGAGATCACAGAAAGTCCCAGAGCTCTGATGAACTGCGACTTTGGCCGCGTCCCAAATCACTCTGTTGCATCGGTCCTACTGTGGAATTTTCCATTCCAGTGGCCTAGATAGGGACAATTGGGTCACAGCCTATACGTTCACCGAATAAACAGGCAGTTTGGCTGGCGGAGGTAATACGCTAACTGTCTTTTTCTTGGCAGAACCTGCTAACAAGGTCTCTGGGGAGCAGCATTCATTTACAGCTGCAGAGCGAAGAGCACTCAGACTAAAACAAACACATCCTACACTGTAGTTTAATAATATGGAACATGAGGATTTTGGTGATATTTATAGAAATATGTCTTTCTTGTCAAAGGGAAACCATTTGCGATAAAAAAAGGATAATTATTACTGGAGATGTAGAACATATACAGATGCTTCTTGAGTTGGCATAAACTTAATGGAAAATAAAGAGTACTTGGTGAATAACTTCTAAAAGGTTGAAGATTCATCCACCAAACTAATAGGAATAATAGCAGAACAAGACTGAAATGACTAACCACATAAGTATCCTCAAAAAATAGACACAAATACACAGTTGAAAAAGTTTCTGTTACCATGAATTACAGCACATCCAATAGTGTTTTATGATATACACAATATATAACATTATATGATAGAATCCATTATACTTTGATCCATTTATAGTTAGTGTTATGACTTATGCAATATTTTTTGCTTAATATTAGTTTTAGAATATGTGAAACGTCCACATCTCTGTGAATTAATTGTTCATATAGAAATAATAGTGCATTACTCATGCATTAGATCATCCCCAAATAATAAAAAAAAGAAAGAAACTCTTACTGTAGTCTTTTCCAGGCAGTGTAGGAGGTGATGATGCTGAGTCTCAAACGTGGGATTAGTCTTGCAAACCAGCGCCTTCCCTGCCTCCTTCGATGCCTTATAGGAGAAACAAAACATTTTGAAAGCTCATCAGGCAATCAGAAAGCACACTGGCAGAGAAAAAGAGAGAGAAAAGACAAGAACATGGGAACACAAGGCCAGAGCTCTCACAACGCTCCAGCAACTTTTTGAAACGTTGTGAGAACATTAGTCTGAGTGCCACTGTGCCTGTCTCATTCTCTTCAGGTCAGCACTGTGACAGATGCTCTCGGTTTAACAGCAGCAGACGGCCAAGAAGTGCAGGATGTGCGTGTGTTCGAAGCCTGGACTGGATTGGTTTAGCCTCAACATTATAGCCAGGGATGCAAATCTATGAGTCCCGCAGGCTTGTTTCCCTCAAGAACCTTTACAAGAACTTGAACAAGAACCAGAGCTCATTTTAGATCCTGGGTCAAAGTTCCAGGAACCTGTTTTGGATCCTGCTCCAAAGTTTGTCAGAATGATTGGTTTGGAGCTTGTAATACTGATACATTGCTGATTGGTCCAACAAAACACCAGGGCTCTTCCTTAAAGCCTGTGATTAAGCAGCATGTACTAGAATGAGCACAACTCAGCATGCAGAATCTTTTCCCAGTTTTTTCAATATATTTACAGGCTTTCCTAAACTGAAATGTCATAATTGCACATATACGACTACACTTCGTTTCGTTATTTATGGGATCCAAAGAGCCAGACTTTCATGTATTTTTAATGTAGTTTAGAGGAAAAGTTCTTCAGGCTTCCTGTAGGATTTTTTGGCTCAGTTTTTTTCTCTTATATTCAGTGCAGTTCCTGTACCTGAGCAGTTTAAGAGAAATGTTTTTCATTAAGTTGCACAGCGAACCGTTCAAGAATTAAAAAGCATCCAATTTTAAGGCATGACCCAGTGAGAAACAGGTGCAGATGATGACAGATGATCAGGCTGGTGATTAGTATAGTGGTGATGCTGAATGCTGAATGGGTGGAACAGACGAGAGGGGAAATAAGGTTGCTGCTGAGGTTGTTACATAAACAACCAATTTTAAATCATATCTTTAGTCACTTTGCATCTACATGTTCCCATTCTTTTAGTTTCATTTACATCACTTAATTAAACTTAATATGAAGAAATGAGGGGTGGCTACAGGACTATATTTCAGTCACAAGTTCCTGAATTGTTTGATTACTAACCAATGAGAAAGAAATGCATTTAAAATTTCATCTCAATTCTATTGAAAAATGTTTCATCTACCATTAAATTTATAACCTAATATACTTATTGGAAAATATAATAATTGCTAAATTTTAAAGTATTATAAGTTTACACTCAGAAATTAGTTCTCAATTCAAACAGCAGTATGAGCCACAGTCCATAAGTCATAAAAGTAAAAGTCACTTCTGGCATCATTGTTGTCTCTCCTCACCTGATTGTCTGATAAATTTAGTGCACTCTGGAAAAACATCTGTGAAGTTGTCGCCTTGGGTTAACAAAGATGTTTAATTAGTGCCTATTGCTATATTTAGTCATGTAGTATGTGTATCAGCGGCCCCCAGATACGGAACACCTTAGTTACAAAAATTTATTTTCTATTTTTTGTTTTATTGCATTTTGCTCGAACTTTGGTTCAGGCCATGGCCCTTTTAAAATTAATTGTATAAAATGATGTCTTCTTAAAGTTGTATATTATTAGCAGAAAAAAAAAAATCTGATTTAGTCAATAATTTTTGGCTGCTTTCCAAAATTCTGAAAGCTGAAGTGTTTTTCCAGACCACCGTAGACACAGTAAAAAAAAAAAATGGAAATAGAAAAATCTTTTTCCCATAATGTCATTTTTGGAAAATATCCTAAAGTTCAGAATAGCACTTTATGTCCATTTTGCTGCTTTAAAAAGCTACTTAAATATTAATCATTTATTTCTGCAACTTCCTTAACATACGTTTATACAGTAAGTAACACCATGGCCATGAACTCCAACAGTGAGTAAAGGCATGATTACAGAATCATCCCGAATTGGTCACCTGCATTTTCCCATCCACCAGCTCTTGCTTATCATACTGTAAAACAACCTACAACCAGGGAAGGAGAAGGCTAACATGTGAAGCCAAGACATGGGAAGAAAACTAAAACACTCACAATAAAGTGCTCTCTGCCCTCTTATGCATACCTATAATATCACAGGGATGGACAGGAAACAGAGTCTATATCATCCCTCAGAGAGCACTACTGTGCAATCTGATGAATTTGATCCCCAGACAATATGGCGAAAGCCTTTCTGCAAGAACTTGGTGGCATTTTAGTTTAGCTTTTAGTAAAAAGAAAAGCAGAAAAGTAAATAACTTTATATAGTAAATAACTCATTTTCTCTTTCTAGATCAAGGTGTTCCTGAGAAACTGAGAAACATTCCATCAATAAGCAATGTTCAGTATAGCAAGGAACTACGACCCAGTAACGAAAATCAGCCATGCAATTCTTGAAAATCTTTCTGAGCGGCAGAAAATGTGTCTTCCAGTGAGAATGTTTTTTTTTTATTATTATTATTTTTTTATTATCATGTCCATTTAAACTCAAGCGTCTGCTGCATTTAAACCTCAAGCGTCACCACAGTGCCCATTTCAAACCCACTCATCAAGGCAGGACAACATACGATGCAGTCCAAAGACCACAGCTGGAGTGTTTACTGTGTGTGCAAACATCCGCGCCATCACCCAGTCAACACTCCCCATGGCCTCTGAGTCACACAGGCCCCATCTCACCCCCAAACAGCCCCCACCCCCTCCACTCCCCTGTTTAGATGCTGGCAATTCATCGACATGCAGCTCAAACATTCTCATTCCTCCATGGGATGGAAATCCAAGAAGCATTCAGATCATGTCATGGGGGAGAAGAGAAAACAAAGGCCCGTTCAGGCAGCCGTGGAAGATCACTCGAAAAAAGCTTGTTAAAAGATGCATGGCGCACGCACGTACGGGTAAGTAGGCGGAAGTGCAGGTTAGTTGAGATGACTTGGAGAAGAATGGAGGAGTAAAAACTGGTATGGAAAGAAAAGGGATCATGGTAAAGGAGTGCGGGGTTCCGCTGGTACTGAAGCAGACGCCGTGCAGTCTTGGGATGACTGGGATCCCATGACCAGTTGCCAGGAAATGGTGCTGTCATCTTGATGTCTTCGAGTGGTGTAGTGAGTGTTGCAAAGAGAAAATGAATGAATAGGAGACAGAATGGGAGGATGAGAGAGAAGGATGGAGAGGGAAACGATAAAAAGCGTGATGATGAATGAGAAAGGGCTGTTAGAGAGACACCATGATGGATAGTGTTTAAATGAAGGCCCCATGGTGGAGGGGTGAAAGGAGGTCAGAAGGTGTGCATGCACCAGCACCAGCCCCGCATGGCACAGTATGGCTCCCGCGGTTTCCACGGTTACCTCCTCCTCGGCGACGACCAGCAGCCCATTGCGTTTGTACTGCAAATAAGCGTTAGTACCCCAGCTCTTCGTGGCGCGAATTCTAGCGAGCCTCGTTTTCTGTTCGGACAAACACATACGAGCGGGCATTTTAGCCTAACACTCGGCCCTGGCATCTTTATGTGAGTATGAGTGACGCTCGAAATAATTGTATGTGTCATGTGTGATTGACAAAATGTTCATCACAAGGACTATAATTTCCTTTTTTTTCCCCTTTCTCTCTGTGCATAACAGTATAAACAGATTGTTGTTTTAGAGCTCATTTGTGTCTCTGCGTACGTGTGTGTGCATAGATGTGTGTGTTTTTGCTCAGAGCAGGGATAAAGATATGGGCCTGTGTGTCTCTTGTGGCTTAGTTGGACTCACACAGGCAAGTGAAGGGCAACAGGACATGCAGGAGGAACATGATTGTGTATTCTGCTGCAGCTCTGCATAGTGATCACCCCCAGAGGAGTGGTGCTTCCTGCACTAGCCTGCTCCATGCCTGACATCTCTATTCTCCTGTAGAGCTGTCTACTCTCGGACTCGCCGTGACCTCCTTCTCTCTCTCTCTCAATCTCTGTGTCTTTTTCTGTATTGAGTCTCACACTCTATAAAAAAGAAAATAATATGAATGTCGTTTGAGGGTGTGTGCTGGAGAGACTTGAAACACAAGTATGGAACGCAATCGTGTAGGTCAAAATCTGTTAGCCAAATTGTCCAGAGTACTTGGCAATTCAAATACACCTGCTTAAGCACTTTATGCCAACTGTTATAAA
The DNA here is from genome assembly GCA_030014305.1 of Clarias laeviceps. NCBI lineage: Eukaryota > Metazoa > Chordata > Actinopteri > Siluriformes > Clariidae > Clarias > Clarias laeviceps. The sequence goes on along the minus strand of JAQMYJ010000004.1, from coordinate 7,423,953 downwards.
CCTACATAAATACCCCAGGCTTTCATGATTCACAGGATATGAATGTATTTGATTTTTAGGTAAAACTCCACTCAGTGTTCTTAGCGGCTACATATCACGTGCATAAGCCCTTCATGATAACTGACATACACCTACAGAAACATTTTAAAAGGACATGCAGGGGGTTCAAGACATAACGTGCATAAATGTATTACTGTTTTTCATAATGCTAATTTAGGTCAAAATACATAGATCTACATGACATGTTTATAAACCTTTTATGCCAAATTTCATAAACCTACAGGAACATTCAGAAAGGACGTGCCAGGGTTAATTAATTTATCCATACAGTTTTTTAATATTAATATATATATATATATATATATATATATATATATATTTTTTTTTTTTTTTTTTTATTTTTTTTTTTTTTTAACACTTTACTAATAAATTGTATGCATAGGGTGCATAGGGTTATAAAGACCCTACACAAAATGACAAAGTTTATCTGACATCTAAAAGGTTTATAATATTTCATGCTCACTTGAACTGATGCGGTTCAAATCCTAAAGCGTAATAACTTAAGTATAAATTATAACTTGGATAAAATTAGGATAAAGTGTTGTTTATATTCTGTAAACAGTTTTAAATATTCTAACAAAATGCTTTGATTGGATGATGAACTTGATCCTGAGGAACAAAAATGTTAAAAGAGCCAATAAATGAACGAAATACTTAAAAAAAAAAATCTTCTTACATCTGTGATAAGAATTTGCATATTTGTATCTTGTAGCTCCTTGTGTGTGTATTTATAGATGTACAGTGCCGAAGTTCAGTCTCTGTGAACTGTGAACAGCAGAGCGCAGCTTCTTCAAGATCTCACTGATGATGACCCCGGGCGAGGTATGTGTGTGAGCGTGTGTACCTTTTGTGCACGCCGTTTCTCTGCACGCTGACTCTGATGATAGATGCGGCTGAAGTTAGACACGATGACAGGCACAGGCAGAGCGATCACTAACACGCCACTCAGGGAGCAGATGGAGCCGAAGATCTTGCCCATTATCGTCTTCGGGACCATGTCTCCGTACCTGCGGCAGAGGAAGACACACCACATTCGTCACACACCTCGCCTGCATTATTACTTCTGCATCAATTTGCCAGTCTGTGCTTTTCCCGTGCTTTTTTTTTAACCGAAGCTTTGGCAGCGCAAATTCGGTTATGAGTGAAGCCAAAACAGCGAGGAAAGACAGAAAAGCGGAATCCGGATTACGGAAAGATGAACTCAGCAAACACAGTTTTGCAAATATTTAGATTAAACCTCAAAAAGCCAGTTATTACATCCAGCCTTTAATATTGTACCTTTTCGAAGGTAAACATGAAGGAGATTTGAACATTGCAATCAAATAATCTTTTCACCAGTCATGATTTAATAACAAGAAGTTAAAGTCTTTGCATTTTTTTTTTAAGGTGAGGATATCACACACTAAAAATTTATTTTTAAGCACAGCAATACAAAACATACATTTGTTTAACAAAAAAAAAACTGTGTTCATATAAAGTCAGAAAGAAGGACTGAGGATAATAATGTCGATGTAAGCATTTAAGTGTTGTTCCATGTAAGTCTGATTTGTAATTCAGGGCTGGGGTGGGGTGGGGTTGGGGGGATTTTCCCTGAATATCTCCCTAAGTTACTTGCAGACAATTCCCACCCGTCTCTCCGTTAGGGTACTGTCCTATTAAGGCGAAGCCCATCACATGCTTCCTCACATGTTTTATGAAAGGCGGAAAGAGCTATCCGCCCCTTCCGCATGTGTGAGTTTACACGACTGGATAGTGCAACATACACAACAACATTTCCCAATACACTAGAAAATTTAACAAAATATAAATATTTCACAAAAATAACATTTCACAAAATATAACCATATTTCACAACACACAAAAATATTTTGCAAAATACAAAAACATTTCACATAACGCAATCAAGTTGCAATGTTAAGGTTAAAGGTAGGGACACCCTCGTTGTTTTCGATTAAATTCGTTTCGGGAAATGTCATGTTTTGTGAAATGTCATTGCGTTTTGTACTTTTTTAGGTACCATACAATTCTCCCCAACCCACCAACCCCCTGGAGAGAGCATGGCCAATCTGCCCTCTAGACGCCCTGCTGCAGACGGCTGTAGGAATAGAACTTGCGATCTTCACATGACGTGTTTCCGTTATGCCACACTGGAGCCTTCATGATTTCATAATGTTATTCTTCACTTACTGTTTCACAGAATTGTTTGTCCTTGTGCTGTGCAACAGTCTAGATTCATATTACTTATACCATGGTGCTGCTGAAGTCTCGATTCTGATTGGTCAAAAGGTGTTGTAGTTAAATTCCTATAGCAGTGACTCTGACAGTAGTGACTGTCATGTTTATAATCAATGCACTTGTTCTACTCTGCTATCATTCCTATAGAAACATCTCATTCACAGAGACCTGTATGGTAGGGCAAATGCTCTACACAATCGAATCCTCATAATGTATGGATGAAAAATGTTTTGTATTTAAGAGAAAAAACATGAATAATCATTGCATTGATGGAAGACTTCAGCATTAGTGCTCTGAACATATAGTAAAAATTAAAGCAAAAACTTTAAATCGAGAGGACAGAGGAATTTATGAATTTTTTTTGGTCCAAGAGCAAGAAAAAAAAAGGTGTTAAGCAAAGGATAGAATGCTGTAGGAAATCATACAACTTTAACCGTAAACTATAAATGAATAAAAATTTGAATGTTTGAACATTCTTTAATTAATTATATTTGCAACTGTTGGCTGTGGATTAAGAGTTATAAAATGCATACACTTTAGAAATATGTGTTTTATTTTTTATTCTTGCATGGGAATTGCATGGAAAGGTCAACCTTATCATGGGAAAACAGTGGGCGTAATGCATATGGTTCCTCCCAAACTATACTGATACAATAAAAATACTATACATGCTTATAGTGACTTAACCTTTAATTGTAAATCAAACTGTAAAGTCCAGTGCTGAGCGGCAAAAACACAAAAACACACAACAATGAAGAAAATTAGAAAGGAGGAAAAAAAGAGACAGGAATGGGGCAAAAATCAGCCATACTTGCTGATTTAATATTAGTATAGTATAGTACAGAACAGTTCAGTATAGTATAGTACAGTATAGTACAGTTCAGTATAGTATAGTACAGTATAGTACAGTTCAGTATAGTATAGTTTAGTACAGTATAGTATAGTATAGTATAATTTAACTAATTATACTCTTCATACTGTTTGTAGAGCACTGAGTCAGAAACATCATATTCATAAACTGAAATTACAGTATGTCGCCAATTAGCCTAATCTCTATGTCATTGGACTGTGGGAGGAAACCAGAGAACCCGGAGGAAACCCACCAAGCAGGGGAGTATAAAGCTTTGTAGAGAGTTTGTAGAAACCCCCTACTCTCTTATAAAAGTTTGTCCATTTATCGTTACATCCATTACACTGTTAAAATGCTGTTTATTTTCAGGATGTAAAGGATGATATGAATTTTGAAAATGTGTTTGCTTTTAGCTGAAGAGATTACATTAAAAGGTATACAAATTCATTCACTGTTACTAAACTTGATCATGCTGCTGGATATTTATTTATTTAAGTTTTTTTATCGTTGAGTCAAAATGTCTCATGGAATCATCCCATGCATGTTGAATTTGAACCACCTGATGAAGATCACAGACAGACTTCACTGCATATCGCTCTATCCAACTCTACTTCACTCTCTCTCGCAGGGGTGCCACCTTTGAAATGAGCCTTGCTGTCTCAGATACCACTCTAACCCAGACCTCTGCACACACATCTGAGATTTATGTATTTAATCTGGAGCCTTAAACACATGGGGTTAATGTAAAACTCTGAAGATTTCTTTATTTTGTGTTCCGCCACTCATTTACTTACTGCCCTCTCTCTCTGTCTCTGTGGAAGAGTATGCTCAGCTTATGCATTATTCATACTTCACATTATGCATAACTTTTTTACAAAATGCATATCTTAATTTAAATCATAAATGAAAGGTGTTTAACACTCAGCTTTCTTGAGAATCATGAACTAGAGAGCGATTGTGGACCTACTACAGTGATGTCATGATGTGCACAATCATTATCATTTTGCACAACCAAACAAAAATGAAATATTCTGTATATGCAGAGTTCTCCTATATGTAATTATGTGGTGGAACTCCCTGCTTTTGCCATGTGTTAAACTTGTTTAGGCAGATAAATATATTGCAAAATACCACTAGGAGGCAGCAGAAAGCCACAGAGTGGGAGTCGAAGACCATGCTTCTTCTGTCCATCTGTTGCTGTTTGTCAGGGTGCGATGACTCTTAATCTGCTTCCAGGCTTTACTCATCTGGAAGGTCTCTAGCTTTAACACATCAAGGTACAAAACAGAGAAATAAAACAAAATGTGTACTTTTTAAAGTAGATTCAGAACAAATTTTTCTTTACTCAATCGTTGTCTATACCGCTTTATCCTGTATACAGGGTTCTAGCGGGTCTGGAGCCTATCCCAGGAGACTTAGGGCACGAGGTGGGGTACGCCCTGGACAGGATGCGCAGGACACACACACACTCACACACTACGGGCGATTGGGGAAAACCAACTAGCTTAAGCTGTGTGTTTTAGGACTGTGGGGGGAAACCGGAGCAACCCGGACGGAACCCACGAAACACAGGGAGAACATGCAAACTCCATGCACACTGACCCAAGGTAGGAATCGAACCCGAACTCTGTAGGTGCAAAGCAACAGCACTAACCACAACGTCACTATGCAGACTTTTTCTTTTCTGGTCATGTAAACACAAAATTGAGTTTCATTCATAATCAGGCACTGGGTGTTCACGCATTCTGCATGGAGAGGCTTGGATCGTTCCCATAATGTGTAGAGCACATCGCCATGGAAACACACTGTGCTTGTACATCAATGCTCCCTTACACATAGAGATACGGCTTCTGTCATACAATCAAAAAGCCACCAGAGCGAGAGTTTAGAAAGTCTCTAGGAAGATGTCGATGTTGCTTGTCGATCACCGTCGCTTTTGAAGATGGTGTGTCTGAGACTCGGTTTTTGTTTTCTGGCTTCCCACGGAAGAGCTCAAGCAGAGCCTGGAGTTCACAGCATGGTTAAAGCATGAGAAAGTCAGGAGGAAAAATAATAACGGAATTTTTATTTATTCTACCTGTCTGAGTGATTAGTGCATGTGGTCAGCCATGCGCTCAACTTTTCAACTTTTTTTCATTTTTTTTTTTTTCATAACCAAATCTAACAGTTTGGTCAAATTATATTTTAACAAACAGTGTTTGAATCAAACTTTTGATTGTGCAGAATAACAGAACACAGTTATGAGAATTAAAACTCCCTTATTTCTCTATATAACCCCCTGCTACATTATTGCACTTGTCCCAGTGTTTCACTAGTGCTTGGATACCATCAAGGTAGAAAGTTTTCTCAGTACACAAGAGAGATGATTGCACTGCTTTACGTTTGAAATACTGGCCTCCCAGGAACTCCTTAAACATGTAGAAATGGTTTGGAGCGAGGTCAGGACTGTACGAGGGATGTGGCAATAACTCTCAGCAGAGTTCCTGTAATGTGCAAGCATGATTGTGTGCACAGTTCCCACAGACAGATGTGTGACAAGTGACAAGTTATCCATCAGTTTTCAGGGATCAGGTGTCTTCTTGCTGAATATTCATGGAAAAGACTGCAATGGGCTCCGAACTACATTGGCTGGGACCATCATTAATTGGCGTACGAATTGTTTAACTGTTTGCAATATTTATTCTCTGCTTGAAATATTTTGTAAAAGTCAATCGGTTTTACAGCTTAATTCACAAGAAATTTCATTATAAGTCAGGAATTTGAAGTTAAGAAATAATATGTTGTACATTCGTATCTGAAGAGTTCCTTGTCATTTGGCCTAAGACTTCCATTGAAAGAAAATCACTGGCTGTGATAAAACATTAACACTGGTGACTCCTTCCATGACCATCCACTCACACAGTACAGGCAATTTAGAAACACTAGACCGTCTCCAATGCATGTCTTAGGACTGTGTGACGAAATCGGTGATGAAACCCACCAAGCATGAGGAGAACATGCAAACTAAATGTACCCTGGAGGTCCGCGACTACTATAACCACTAAGCCACAATGCCACCTATATATACTGCTCAAAAAAATTAAGGGAGCACCTAGTCCCGGTTTGACTTGAACGCCCCTCATACTGTATGTGTATGTAAGTGTTCCCTTTATTATTTGTACAGTATATATAGTAATAACATACTATGTATATAATAGCAAAATAAACTGCCATGGTGTTTGACTAAGAGTGAATTAGTCTATTTATTTATTTTCATTGACTCATTTAGCATAATCATACATGCCTCAAGGTTTTACGGAATTATGTTAAAACAAACCAAAAGAAGACAAGACAATGTGATTGAAATCATTCTGTTTAAAGTTTCCAACTTAACTGTTTACATTGATGTTGATCTCATAAGATGTGTTTACACGATTCAGATTTATTCTGATTATTAGTGGAATATTAGGGTCCATGGAGTGTAAATGCATCTAGGGGCACTTTGGTAGCTGTGGGTTTGTTCACCCTTTCATCAAGCTCGAATCTTTTGTTAATGATCCACAAATCTAATATGATTAAAGTTAATTGTGTAAGATGAACAAAACACCCCAGATTGTCAGGTTTTTGATAAATAATTAATTTCGGCGATGTAAGAGCATCATGTCAGACTTGGACACTGATGATTATTCTTCGACACGCCTGCGGTCATACTTTATCTCTTACTTATTGAGGACTTCTATACCGCAATACATACCGCCAGAATAAGTGCAGGATATATTCTTAACTAGTCCATGAATGATTACTGCATATGAATAATATAACATCTGAGTAAATCATTTAGTAGTATCTGTAACTGATGATAAAAAGTAGTGGACTCGGACGATTAGATGCTGGACATGAAAAATATCTAAGAGCTCCCATACAGTATCTGAGAGCATCAGGTTATTTATGAGAATCTGAGTTTATGTAAGGGACGTGACCTCTGAATCCTTTGAGCTTTCAGAACAGGAGGTGTATGGAGCAGTGTGTGTGTGTGTGTGTGTGTGTGTGTGTAGAATTGGGAGTGCTATGGGACTCTTTAAGGGTGAAGAGAGGCTCTCACGCTCACTAAGTGGAGAGTTTAATTGAATTACAGCATGGTGGATTTTTCACTCAGGGCCCGATGAGACACAGCCTCCAAGGAACGAGCAATAATTAGGCACGGCACCGAGTTAACTTCTCCAATTAAACTCCTGTAATTAACTACGAGAAAAGAGAGAGAGAGAGAGAAAGAGGGAAGAAAGAGATGTAGAGACTGACAGACAACTTTGTGTGTGTGAGACAGAGACGGAAAGTCAGACAGTTTGCAAAAAAGACAAATTAGAATTGCATGGTTGCATCTTTTCTTCCGCTGTGAGTTGCGCAGTTTCTGTGGCTTCTTTCTAGCCATCAGTGCTTAGATGCTTTGCAAATGTGTCCTCATTAAAGAGTGCATGAGACAGAACGGTGTCCAGGGGACAAAGCTGTGTATAGAACCACCAGATAAAAGCTTCATTAGTAACGGCTAATAATGCCTCTCTTAGGCCATTCAACCCATCACACAAAAATATATCGGTCACAGATGTGTGTGTGTGTAAATATACTGTACACATACATACACAAATATGTCCTGTACAGTATATATATCCACACAACTTGATGGTTGTCTGTCAAAGACAGTAGTTTGAGTGGCAAATAAACGCTTTGTGTCTATTACTGTAGCTGTTTCATAAATTAGCCGACTAATACATTTACTAGATGCCACATAGTTACTGAGGTTCGCTCCTCCTGGAATTCTAAATGACCCTGATGAGTCCAGGACGATTTCTGACCAATCATGTTTGCGCCTAAAGGCTTTTTGTATAAATCCTGCCTGCCCCCTGAAGGGGAATTTGGACATATCAGCTGTTCTAAAACAAATTCAACCAACGCTGCATATGCCTTAAGGAATTCTGATCAACATTGTGCCTTTTTAAAAGAATCTTGACAAATCCAGGATTCCCCTAAAGCATTTAGACCAATCCATCTATTCCGGAAGAAATTCTGATCAATCTATCTGAATAAATGCTCACCAATTCCCACATGCACTTGAAGGAATTCTAACTATTCCTGGCTGCTCCCCATGGATTTCTGTCCAATTTTGCACCAGTCCTGTCTGTTTACATGCTTCCTGCTATAGTGTATTTATTTTTCCCCTGCCGATTTTCTCCCTAATTTAGTCATGTCCAATTCCTCCCCATCACTAGGGGGCTCCCACATTAAGCTACTACTTCCGATCAGTCGGGAGGGCAAAGACTATCATGTGTTTCCTCCAACCACGTGATGCCAGCCGACCGCATCTTTTCGAACTGCTCGCTCACGCACCGTTGTGGGCGGCGTAACACACTGGGAGGACAGCGCTATCCGCTCCTTCCGCTTGCGTGAGCTCACAGATGCCCCTGATTGGCTGTAGAGCCGTGATTAATGTGGAAGCACGAAGTACCTCTCATGCCTCCCCTCTGAGAGAGCTCGGCCAATCAGCTCTCTCTAGACCTCCGGCTGCGAGAGGTTACAGCATCACCCGGGAATCGAACCAGCAATCTCCGGATGATAGGGCGAGAACTTTACCACTGCGCCAATAATGAATATTTTTTAATTATATGCTATTTTAATTATTCTAATATATTGTTACATGTAGTAGTTCATGCTATACTACACTAATCATTATATTTCTAAAAATATAAAAAACAAGTTGTATCATGTGTGTGTGTGTGTGTGTGTGTGTGTGCGTGTGTGTGTGTGTGTGCGTTTGTGTGTGTGTATAGTGTCTCCTGGGGATGGTATTCAATTTACTTGCTGTTCAGTGTTATTAAATATGACAGCAGTCCTGTCAACCTAACTGACCTACATGAGGGCAAACGCGCGCACACACACACACACACACACACACACACACACGGAAAACATGTTGACGTATGCTGATTTTGTAATAAATTAATTGTGATGGGAAAATATAAGCAATTATCAGACCTTTATAGAGCTCCAAAAGATAGGCACATGAAGTGTGAGAGCACACACACACACACACACACACACACACACACACACACACACACAAAACACCATAAAGGATACACACACATTGATGGCATATGCTGGGAGGCCTTTGATGGCTGCAGTGCAATTACAAACCAATCACACAACAGAGGAAACAGGTTATCAGATGGAGAACATGGGTACTACTACTGCTGCTACTGCTTCCATAAACATACATTCAGATATTTAACAGAGAGAGAGAGAGAGAGAGAGAGAGAGAAAGCAATTAGAACTGAACTGATTAAGTGGAAAAAAAAGCAAATTAAAACAAATTCCCAATGCTTGTTTGAACTAATGTAGAAAAATAGCATCTATGCCATACAGTATATTTACCTTATGTTTTCCCCTTAATTATTACACCCATTGGCAGCATGGTAGTGTAGTTGTTATCACTGTGACCTCCAAGCTCCAGGGTCGAGGGTTCGCTTCCCGCCTCAAGTGTGTATTGCATGTTCTCCGTATTCTGGCACGCAGATTAGCTTAACTGTTGTTCCCAACTTGTCTGTGTGCCCTGCGATGGATTGCCACCCTGTCCAGAATGTAACCCCCCTTGTGCCCTGGGATTGGTTCCAGGCCCCCACAACCCTGTACAAGATAAGCAGTACAGACTGTGAAGATGAAGATATTAATCGTAGCGTGTCAAGGCAATTTGTTTTTGTGGCCTAAATCCCAGATGTCATTCAACTGTCCATATAGCGCGAATAAAATAATAGGTCCTGCATATACAGTATATCAGGGTTCTGTCCCGTAGTGGACTGGCTTTAAAAGCCCCCCCCCCCCCCAATGTTTCCAGAATAAACTCCAGCTCCACTACCTTAACAGAATAAAGCACTTACTGAAGATGAAATATATTTGGTTATCATTCCAATTGAGTTAAACACACTCCTTCATATTAAATGTATTAATATTGGTGCTTGTAAATTATAGATAATAATCCTCTAAACCAGCAATGCACTCTCTGTTAGCATGACAATATTTCTCTGTCATTTCAAATGTTTTCTAATATTTCTCTAATGGTATAAAATTACAGACTCTCTATTATTATTCAAATGCACCGATTTTAAATGACTCGAATTCAAATGCTAATGAAAAATAAATAATAGACAGAGTAGGCCTTTGGTTTGTTTACTGAGCCTTAAAGTTAATGAGAGGTTTTTCATTATTTTCTTTTTTCGCTTTGTGTCCTTCTCGTTACAGGAGAACAGGAGCTAAAAGGAGCTGCGTGTTGTGTGTGTGAGAAAGAGAGAGAGGATGAAAGGAAGATGAGATAACAGAACGGGAGATCAGTTTGCTTGATTAAGAGTCCCGGGGCTCTCTGCTGAAGGCAGCGTGCCTAACAAGCTTAGAGCACACAGAGCTTGTTAGACGTCACCAGCACCTCAGCTGCAATCATATGACCACTCGGCATGGTTTAACACATGCACGCACATACAACCACATTGTCACTACAGTTGAAAAAAAAACTTCCTGCATATTCAAACTCTCTGCATTGCTGCCAAAGAGATGATCTACTTGGCACAATAAAATAATGTACACTCAACATTCAAGAATATGTGCAAAAGTATATTTTCAGGTATATAAAATTTCACTTGCAGCAATTTTATACATCATCATATGCGTAAAGTGTTTTCATCTAGTGCAGGATGCTCCACAAAGTCCCATCAGTTAACCAGAAGAGCTGTGTTTACTTTTTCTTTTGCCCCACAGGAGGATATAGAAGCAAAAAGAAAACAACACAAAGCAAAGAGCATACTGTTTATGGTAAGAGTAGATTGTTAGAGAAGAACTTTTACTTATTTTTATTTCTTTTTCAATAAGCGTCTCACAGTAACGAGCACTGTTTATTGCTGAACCTTTTTTCTAATAATGTTCCAATAGTGGCTCATAAGAATCCCAGAAAACAACCGTACAGTAAACCCTTTACATACGCATCAGTGCATTTTCAATCGTTAGATCACATGGCTGGTGTGTTCTGTCACATGCGTGCAGCATGCATCCCAGGATTTCTGGAAGCAAGAGTAAAAGGCAGTGGTGTTAAGGATGGCATCGCTAAGAAGCCCCAAGCAATAAGGACAAAGCAAGGTGAAACGATGGCAGACATTGCTAAGACATGAATCGTTCGGAATGATTCTAAAGAATAAGGACAAGATCATGGAACATGTTAGTTTTATATTGTTTATAGCCAATTGTGTTAGTATCCTAGTACCTAGACTATGTATGTTAGACTTATGAACAAATTAGACTTATGAACTAGCTCTCGGAACAGAACTTGTTCGTATATAGGGGATTTACTGTAATGATTTCTTTAAAAAAAAAAAAAAAAAGTTCACCTTCCTTAGATTATTGGTCAAAATTTTGTTTGCAGATATCCAAACGCTTCTACTTCTGCTTCTCCATGAGCACCAGGTACACCCTCAGACCACAATGAGATGTAACACGTTCACTCCTGCACAGCAGTGACTGGGAAGACAGTAGCCTCGACCGGAAAGCTGAAGTTTTAATGTAACCAGGATCTGGATTTTCCCCTGATTTTTTCCCCTAATTTAGTCGTATCCAATTCCTCCCCATCACTAGGGGCGCTCCCACTACCATTCAGTCGGGAGGGCCGAAGACCATCACATGTTTCCTCCGAACCACGTGACTTTTCGAACTGCTCGCTCACAGATTGGTTGGAAGCGGCGTAACACACTCAGAGGCCAGCACTATCCGCTCCTTTCGCTTGTGTGAGCTCACAGACGCCCCTGATTGGCTGTAGAGCCGTGATTAATGTGGGAGCACTAAGTACCTCTCATCCCTCCCCTCTGAGAGAGCTCGGCCAATCAACTCTCTCTAGACCTCCGGCTGCGAGAGGTTACTTTACCACTGCCCCACTCGGAGGCTAGATTGCAGATAATTTTTTACTCATCCTTGAGTCAACAAAAAAAACTTTTCTTTTCTTACATATTTTTTTGTATTTTTCTTTTTTTCTTTGTATTTTGTTTCTTTCATGTCCCTCCCTTTAGGGGCTCAACAGGAATGTACGTTGCTACAAATAAATAAATTAATTAATAAAAAAAAAATGCTCCCTAGCAGTCAGGGAGAAGAACCCCCCCAAAAACTTAATCATTCATTCCACGAATCAATTTAATCAATCATTCAATACAAGCTAGACTATTTTCTTTTTTTACAGATGTGCCTCAAGCAACAGAAAAGAAAAAAAAAAAAAGGCAGAGAGAGTGCTTCTTACAGGCTCATGAATTCACAGCCTAACAGCCATCACGAAGCAGAAGCTACAGTCTGGCGAGTCACACATCCTTTCCCCTTCACTGAATTGCTTTTAGGTTCAGACCAAGTGCTGCTTTAGCTGAAAAGGCAGAAAAGCACAATTTCCAAATGTCTAGTGTATCTCTGAAGAACGAGGTCAAATATTGTAAATGCCACGAGGTGTAAATGTTAACATTCTATTGTTAGCACACATTAGACTTTAAGCACAGGCGTGACCTGTATTTTGTAAATTCTCAAGCATGAGAACGATTATTCAGCATGCATCACATAATAATTAATACTTGATGAGGTCGGATTTAGTTGCTATACTTTACATACGAACCAAAGCACACAAACACAAGATGATTAAATTGCCCATAATAATGGCAGCTACATAAAAAGATTTTGAATGCTGCTATCTGATACGCCAGAGCACTACCTCTAACTCTAACGTGTTTATGAACTGATGAGTCTTTCTCTACCATCGGAAAAGAGATTCACCTTCATCTGTCAGTTTATGATAATGTCCATGGACAGTAAACAGTCAGCTCAAATGAGTATGCGGTCCTGTTTGCCTCTCGCCTCGGCAACACACCTGAAGGTGAAAGTCTTCTCTGAGCCGCTTTTTGAATGAAATCCCACTCAACTGCATTGCTTATGACACCGGTGTAACTCGATGACACTCAATCAGGTTTATCCCTGCAGGAAGCGCCTGTGTTCAGCAGGCAGCGTCCTCTCGGGAGCGTCCCGACACACTCTAAGCGCAGCAGGACGGCTTCACGTGGGGGATTTATGAGCGCTCGAGCTCTGGGCCTCCGTTCAGCAGGTGAGGGATGGTCTCAGGAGGGTAGCATGAAAGGCTTTAGTGAGTGTGATATGCTGAGCTTCATAAGAGACCCCCGCCTCAGAACCATCAATAATTCTGTCTATCAATTCCTCTATCTCTCCCATGAATGCTGAATAGTCTGTTTCATCTCTGCTTGGATCCTCTCTCTCTCTCTCTCTCTCTCTAAACAGCCAGTCTGTCTGTCTCTCTCTCTCTCTCTCTCTCTCTCTCACACATACTCTCAATCTATCTTGCTTTTTTTCTTTTTAAGTCACAAGACTAAGATAAATGAGTAATATCATCTTTAAATCCCATGACTTTGTTTCATTAGTTCTGGTTACTTTGTAAACATAAAAACAATTAATCAGAAATATTTCATAGGATATGTAAACCTAATTACTGTACAAAGCCAAAAACTGACAACTTTTTAATAAATAATATTTGACATCTTACAGCCCACACTTTCCACAGGGAAAAACTGACAGCTTGTCTAGAGTATATACAAAGTGAAAAGGAGACACACCACTGGTTTATCACATCTATCAATGTTCATGTTCGTCACAGTGAAATCTTTTACATGTTTAATGATTTTTTTTCTTTATGTCTGTATGTCTTTTGCATATGTTACATCACCGCCACCGTCCCATAAATTTTGTTATCCTACTGTATATACCGTCCTCCTAGTGGTGGCTTTTAAAAGTGCAACATAGAAAGATGTTTTCATTTCAAAGATGTTTTTCTAATTCTAAGATTTTAATTAAAATTTACTTTTCAACATGTAGATTTCAAACCATGACTACAGAATTTTTTAACAATATGAGTCAACAGAAAGTGTGAAGTCTAACATAAATAATGTATTAAAGGTTACCTGCGGCTCCAACCGTCTGCAGATCCTGACGCAGCGTGCTCCCAGTGTGCTGTCAACTCCCACTCCCACTCCTATTGCTGATCCAATATTTCGTCGGCCGTTAATTCTGCCTGTCATATACGCTGCCTACTGTTACGTACATTTGGTGAGAAATGCCTGTGACAGGACCACAGTATCGTTTTCTAGGTGGAAGTTTTCTCTTAAAAAACTCATGAGGCTGCCTACTGTTACTTCCAGTGAGGACTGCATGTGACACATTTACAGTATGACATAAAAGTCAATGATGACGATGCCTACTGTTACAACATGGTATGAAATACAAGTTGATAATCCAGGGTACTGGTGGCTCAGTGGTAGGTTTATTGTCTATCATGCGGAAGGCCTGGGTTCGATTCCCAGCCACTGGATGCAGTGCTGGTCCAGGATACAATGTGTGTGTGTACACAATACACTTTTACTAACTCTCTCTTGGAGTAGGCATAATGGTGTTTTATTGTCCCCTGGATCTGCACTAGCCATTGTCGCTCATCTCACTGAATAACAATTGAAGATAATGCCGAATGCTCACTCCTTTGCTGGACCTAAGAAAAAAAGGAAAACCTTTCGCTACATGGAGAGTTGTGGTCGATTACCGAGAAAATGACACACAAGAAACAGTCTATCTTACCTGGCACTGTTTGTCACTCGCACCATTCATGTCATTACATGCAGAACATTTCATAGAGTGTGGTGAAACGCAGCAGAAGGAGCAGAACAGACAGAGGGTTTATAGCCCGTGCATGAGCAGATGAATGCTGATGAACGAGATTGTGCGGAGGTGATACAAGACGTTCAGTATTTGCACACATGAAGCACACATAATCCACTCAATCAGGGTGGAGTATCACTCACGCTCATGGTCAGAGGAAGGGTTTGTGTGCACAAGAAAACCCTCATACTAAGAGAGATTATCGACAAACACTGAGAATAATGTTGCTTTAGTGCCATATCACGTAGTATGAGGTGCTATTTGTGTTACAAATATGTATCTAAAGGAAAAAAAAACAACAACAGATAAAGTGTCCTTTATAGCAAGACAAATGTTAGTGTTCCAAAAAATAATATATAAAAAACCTTAATATAGTAACTTTACCTGTCCGAGCTCATCATAATTACATTTTATCTTAACGTTTAAAAAAAGCAAAGAAATCTTCTCTCTTTGCATATTTATTTCCTTGCAACAAAACAACAATTTTTACTTTTTAAGAAGGCCTCCTTCAAAGGGTCGGAATGT
Source organism: Clarias laeviceps (assembly GCA_030014305.1). Classification (NCBI taxonomy): domain Eukaryota; kingdom Metazoa; phylum Chordata; class Actinopteri; order Siluriformes; family Clariidae; genus Clarias; species Clarias laeviceps. The sequence continues at coordinate 7,408,526 of JAQMYJ010000004.1, read as the reverse complement.
CGCTTCATGGTATATGTCACGCTTCAACATATTTACAAATACAAAAAAAGGACATAAAGTGCTGGTGCATTAGATACTGTAGATCATCTTTATTCATTGTGCTAAGCTATGAACCGATTGAAAAGGCATATTAAAGACACAGCTTCATCCAATGTGTGTTTGTATATATATATTATTATTATTATTATTATTATTTTTTTTTTGCAGTCCTCAACCGAGTGGTTCTACCAAAAAGTTGACCAGAGATTTAAAGAAGAAACAAAAATAAAAATAAATAAATTGTGATATCAACTGATGAGGTCACTTTAAATGTGTGAACAAATTACCCAGATGTTGCTAGTCTGTTCAAGCTAGCATGTACACAGTAAAAAAGGAGATGCAGAAGCTACTGAAATCACATTGCTACGCATAGTGTATTTGCTTCACAAAGGCAGCTGGGGATTAATTATAACAAATCTAAACACTAAATAACACTTAAAAGCAATATTTTATTTTTCATTAATGGAAGCAAGGGTCCTACTGTCAAAATTCTGATCATTAGCCCAAACACCATACCAATACCGTAGCATTTGCTTGTATGATTAGCTTTCAGCTTAAGGCTATCATGCTGTCATTCTAATAGCTTGTTAAAGAGAATTAAATATTCCACATTATAGCAAAACTCATATTTTCTAATCATAATTTTGATTGTATTATGTGTATAATGTGTAATCAACAAACAACATGTGAAAGGAGAAAATGCTAAATCATTGAGCACAGAGCTCACGTCCAGCAGGAGAAGTGTGTTTGGCTGCACCAAGCCAGGCTGTGTGTTCCTTCATTGTGGATTCAGCGCAGACCTGAAGGGAGGAGATGCTACGCTATTAGGGATACGGCTAGCATTAACGCTAATGAGCTGAGAAAACTATTAGGTACAAAGGAGACGAGAGTCCAGAAGAAGATGAGATGACATTAGTGGAGGTAAGTACCTGTGACAGGTGTGTGGAAGGGCTAGAGCGAGCATGTGTTTGTGAGAGAGTGCATTAACACAAGCTCATGGAAATACAAAACCAACAGCATAACATCACAGGGTTCGTTTATGTAGTACATTTATGACCCAGTTTTCATCTGTTTTGTTTATATTTTTTCCCAGAAATGTCTGTTACATTTTTGCATTTAGCATTTGTTTATAGTAATATTTACATTTACTGTATTACAGTAGTCATGCGCCATTCGTTTTACCTCAGATGTGGGAATTGTGTCGTTCTGTGCATCAGTGCTACAAAGTGGTTGAAAAGGGACACCCTTCATGTTTATCTTTTTTTCAGCAGCAGGCTAACCAGCTAACTGTGATAAGTGATGTGTATTTACATCCTAAAAATAGTGAACTGTATAGACAATCATATATATTTTACCAAGCTAATGTCTTCATGGCGGCACAGTGGCTTAGTGTTTAGCACTGTGTAGTGTTTGCACCTCCAGGGTCTGGGTTTGATTCCTGCCTGTAGTCTGTGTGCATGGAGTTTGTATGTTCTCCCTGTGCTTGGTGATTTTCAGGGTATATCTTTGTGTATTTCAGTTTCCTCCCACAGTCCAAAGACATGCAGATTAGGCTAATTGGTATTCCCAAATTGCCTGTAGTGTGTGAATGAGTGTGTGCATGTGTGTGCTCTGCAATGGATTGGCACCACGTTAAGGGTGTACCCTGCCTCGTGCCCTAAGTCTCCTGGGATAGGCTCCTGGCCCCTCCGCAACCCTGGCTACAGAATAAAGCGGTATAGAGTGAGTGAGTGAGAGAAATCTCTTTTTGTTGATTGATATAAAGCAAGTACTAGTATGAAACACAAAAAAAGCAGATGAAGCAGATGAAACACAAATCACTGAAAAAAGATGATAGAAAGTCACCAAGGCACTCTCCAAATCCCAATCCAATCGAGCACCCATGGAATGTACCCGACACCACAGCACACCCACAGAGGCCCTGCAGAGCCACAACTTGTGACACCAGAGCAACGTGGGAACCCAAACCATATACTGATCTTATTAATGTTTTTGATTTTTTTCTTTTATAAAATATAACATTTTATAAAGTTTTAAGGTTAAAAGTTTTTAGCATTAAAACACCCAAATGTCTGCCTGTTTAAATTCCAGCTGTCACTTTATACTTTATACACACTCTAGGATCCGGTTTCTCTCCCCATCCTCCTCCTTTATCATTCTCTCTCACGCTCTTTTAGAGGTGCGTGTTAGAACTGGGTTCTCAGGGTATATTTTTACTCACAGCAGGGGGAGGAGTTTAGTTATAAACCCAGCGAGCTGCACATGCACACCTCTGCCAACTCTTTGTCCTCTCATTCGCTCTCAAACTCCCTGTTTGATTCCGCTTCTCCTTCATCTCACATGGTTTCTCTCAGTCTCCCTCTTGTGTTACTTGTCACTTTTTTTCGTTTTTTCATTCACGCCCCCTTTTCGTTTTTCCTCTCCTTCAAACAGCCATCCTTCACTATTGTCTTTTCTCCCCCACCATCTTATTTTTATATCTCCCATTCTCCTTCTCTCAGTCCTGATTTCTTCCTCTCATTTCTGTTCTCCCTCTCTATTCCTCCCTCTCTCTCCCTTATTCTCTTTGCCTCTGTGTTCTGCTCAGTCTCCCTATGCCTTATCTCTCCCTCTCTCTTCCCCTTGTTGTTATCGTTCTCGCTCTCTCTTCCCGACAGGGTTAAATTAATAGACTGCCAATCTATCTATTACTCCTAGGTGCCAAAGATGCTGTGAAATGTTCCTTTAATGAGCACAAATTTGATCTGTCCATCATTCCGTTCTCCTTAAAAAGGGAGAAACACCTGCTCTTCCATTTCAGATACCTCAGTTTGTGAGAAAAAAAATCCATGATTAGAGGTACAACAGGCTCGAGAGGTCAAATCAATAAAATGTCACAAGAAGAGCGAAAACAGAGAAATGCGCCGAGATTCAAAAAGGCCATACTCCAGGAAAACAGAATGAAAGATGGAGAGAAAGAGGTGTGTCGAGGACATCGTAATAAGAACAGCAGTAAGGCCAAACGTGGAGGTCACTCTGCTGTGCTAGTGTGAGTCACATGCTATCATAGTGCACTAATGCTCCTGCAACAACCCTTAAATGTTTGAGGGAATGCTGACACAGGCTTATGGAGTGTCAGTGTCTACCTGTCTACAGGAACAGAAGGATTATGTCCACACACATACATATGCACACACGCGTATACAAACAGGCACGGCCATTTCTCAGAGGACTTGTACACAAAATGTTGTTTGTCTAAATCCAGGTCTGACTCAATCTCTCCTTACTAAGCCCTATTGATTCCTTTTGCAGTCTCAGTGGATACCCCCCCACCCCCCACCCCCCTTCCCTCCACACACAAGCAAAGGCCAAATGATCTATCAAATGAGGTGGTTTACATTGTCTCTGATTATACACTTGTGTGCACACATATATATATATATATACACACACACACAATCCCAGAGAAACACTATTTCCAGATAATGCAAAATTCAATATTTTCCATTTACAAGAAGATGTAGGAACGTGATGAAATTAATGATGAAACCAGGGCCTATGCAAGATGCAATAATGGCATCATCATCATGCATTCAGCATAACAGCCTCAACTGTGTAACTAATGCAGGACAAACCAGCCATAATAAAGCGAAACTCAAATCTTCCTGATTTAAATGCTCAGCACTGATTTTATTGTACAAGTAAACGTTATGTTCTATCTGCAAAGTAACAACATTCAAGGACTTGCATAACCACAATTACTGATCCTCACTATAGATGCCCCAAATTCAGTGAAAAATATGTTAGGTAGATTATTGATGCTATTTCACAGCATGAAAATTGATGGGAGTCATGAATACTGCCACAGGAGTGCCTCTGCCAGGAGGTTATGACCTGGTAATAGACAGTTCTTTCCAAAAGACAGAAACTGCAAACGTACAAGGCAAAACACAAAATGACTCAGTGCTGTTATTTTCTCCAGGAGATGTTTAACCAAACAGTAATTGTGTGGGTTCTGATCATTTTGAAGCGAGAACGTGTTCTGCAGAACAATGTGTCAGAATAAGCAATACATTGGCTGGAAGAAAAAACAAACCTTCAAGTGCTTACATACTCATTTATTGTGGCATGTATACATTCTTAGAAATCTTAGAACTTCTAAAAGGTTCAATGTCTGTCCTTCATGGGGAACCATAATAGGTTCTATCTAGAATCCTACCACATTTTTGGATAGGGGTGTTGGGTGGGGGAAGATAAGAACCCTTTATTATATAATGCCTTATTTCTTCTAATAAACCAATTATAACTGTATATACTGCTTATACTTTATGCCCATCTACATATTATGAGAGTGAGTCAAAAATGATCTGCACTTTGGTTATGTTAAAAAAGTGTTGGCCACAATGTCTTATCAGTTCTTTTTCCGTTCAAGGCTACTGTCTCCCCAGTCACTGCTGGCAGGTGTGAACATGTTACATTAGTTCACATTTGCACTAAACAACTGACAGAAAAGCATAAACAGAAGCGTTTGGATATCTGGAAACAAAATTTAGACTGATAATTTAAGGGGAGTGAATGTGAAAGTGAATGGATCCATCACCATTTATCACTACGGGCCTGAGAGTAAACAGCTCGTAAAAGAGTATGGAATCAATCGCCCAGCAAGAAAAAGTTCAAAAGTCAATTATCACCTGGAAAATTGATGCTTACAGTCTTTTGGGATTCTTAAGGGCCAGTATTGGAAAATTATCAGGAAAAAGATTCAGCAATCAACGTTGCTCATTACAGTGAGCTGCTTACTGAAGAGCTGAAGCCTAAACTTCGGATTAAAGGAGGACATCTACCCAAAGGTGTTGTGATCTTGATCTTGTGATCATACTTCTGCCCACACTGTTGACACTCTGCAAAAATTTCATTTTGAGGTACTAAAGCATCCTCCCTGTAGTTTGGTTCCCTGAAAGCAGCCCTACTGTACGAGGAAGGAAGATTTACTTCCGAGTGTGTCCTCATATGTATAGATGTGCTGATCTGGTCCAGTTCCTCTCATCATGGCCACTCCAGGGTACGTATGACTAATATGAGCAGACCAGATCAACGCTTCAGCAGAAAGCTCTAATTAAGTTGTATAATTGTTTTGGATTTCGACGGCCACTCTGTACCATCTCAGGACAGATACTGTTTCCTTCACTCATTCCTGTTTAGGAGATAGCTCTCACTGTCTTCCAACGCCCCATCATGACCGTCACGCCCGTCAGGTTCTTAGCCTGCCCTAAAATGGCTCCTGCGGAGTTGCTATCATTCATTGCGTGTGGAAAAAATAATGAGAGAGAAAACAGAAACTATAAATAGCCATTCCCGGTAGCCACACTCATCCGTCTGCTTTTGAACTTGTCATTCGCCAAATTGGTGCTCTGTGGTGCGCCATCCATCACCTTCTGGGTCCTGGCGTGAGGAAGTGGAGAAGAAGCCTGAGCTGCTTATTGTGTGTGTGTGTGTGTGTGTGTGTGTGTGTGTGTGTGTGTGTGTCTCTGTGTTTCTTATACCTTGCCATGGGGCACTGACAGGTATGGGCATGGTATGGGCATTACTTGTATGGATAGTCTCTCTTTAATCCTACCTAGAATGCTAGGAAGTAGATCTGCATAGGTGTGTGTGTGTGTATAGTGGGGGGTGTCGTTTCTCACTGGGCCTCAGTGCTAATCAGTTGTCACAAAAGATCAGCAGGAATGGAGAGACAAACTAAATAGCAGTGAACAGAAAACACTCCTACAGAGTCAGCCTTTCTGTAATCTCATTCATACACATAAATACTGTATGATTACAAACCACACACACACACACACACACAATACTAGCAGGATAAGAAATACACACAGTCTCAGAAAAGAAAGATGTACAGTGAAACCTCAGATTGTGAGTAACGCGGTTTGCGAGTGTTCTGCAAGACGAGCAAAGATTTTTAATATATTTTGACTTGGAAAATGAACAAGTCTTGGTTTACAAGTACCGAGTATCATGTATCACGCATGCGCTTCTTGTTTTGACGCTGAGCGTCACGTGATCACA
>JAQMYJ010000004.1:7381919-7402342 GCA_030014305.1 Clarias laeviceps | reverse complement strand
TAAAGTGCAGGTTAATTTGTTTTATTTTTACTTTATATTTTGTGTTAATTATTTTTATGTATTTATTTTTTGGGGCTTTGGAATGAATAATTGTTTCCATTATGTCTTATGGGAAAATTCTATTTGGTTTACGAGTGTTTTGGAATATGAGCCGCTTCCGGAACGAATTATACTCGTAATCCAAGGTTCCACTGTATATCTGAAGTAACTGAGGTAACTTTTGTGCTTGAGTAGTTTTAGCGGCCGTATTTTAGCATTATTTGTTACTTAAGCAAATCTGTCAAAACTAAAATGTCCTGTAGATTTGGTTCTGTTCTTTCTTTTGGTTTTATTCTCTCTCTCCAGTTAGTATAATTGGTTTATGTACAGTGTTACAGCTTTTACCCATCAAACGTTGTGACATTTGAAGCAGCTAATACGTTAAGATGAATCAAGGGAAAGTACTAGCAATTCAGCAGAGGCTAGGTTAGTCACGTATTCAAAACATTTTTCTTCTTGTCTGCCAGAAATAATAGCTGCATTTTGTTGTATCCTGAGGAAAATAAAAAAAAAAAGAGAGAGAGAGAGAGAGAGAGAGAACATGAGCCATAACTGTGTCTTTGGTAATGCTAACTGCTTAAATTAGCCATGTCACCGACAGTATATAACAGGCCAAGAACGCAAACCTTTTTTCCCACAGAAAAGAGGTCAAGGATCTTAGCTTACAGTATGTCCACTATATAGACAAAAGGATTTGCCCAAACCTGCAATGATATTGTATCCAAATACACACACTTAAATATGGAGTTAGTCCGTAACATCTTTAACTGTTCTGGAAGGCTGTCCACAAGATTTTGGAGCGTTTCTGTGGGAATTCGTGCCCATTCATTCTAAGACCTTAGTGCATTCATGAGGTCAGGGACTGATGTTGGACGAAAAGGCCTGGCTCGCAATCTCTGTTCCAGTTCATCCCAAAGGTGCTCGATGGGGTTGAGGTCAGGGCTCTGTGCGGGCCAGGCAAGTTCTTCCACAGCGTACTCATTAAACCATGTCTTTGTGCACTGGGGCACAGTCATGTCGGAATAGAAAAGCGTCATCCCCAAAATGTTGCCACAAAGTTGGAAGCATGGCATTGTCCAAGATGTCTTGGTATGCTGACGCATTAAGATTGCCCTTCACTGGGGATAAGGGGCCTGATTGAAACACCTGATTTAGTAATTAACAGGTCTGGCCAAATACTTTTGCCCATATATAAAAACAAAGTTATATGTGCATTAAATATTTTCATCCATATACTTTCTTTATAGTTTCTTTATCATTTAGTATTTGTGCTTAAACATTTAAGCAGTTCAGTGTAACATGTTACCTGAGTAGATCGTGGTTTACACTTACACAAGCACTTACAGGCTTAGAAACACTTATTTATTTTAATTAATGGTACTTGAGAAAAGTGAGAATATTTTTTTAAAACACGTCTACTCAGAATTCATGCTAATGAGTGAATTTAAACACATCAACCAACCAAAGTGCACTTAAGACTGTTTGAGGAATTCAAAACGTTAATAATCCAATTTAAAGCCTCTCTTTATAAATTAAGCTGTTTACACCTTTGCACTTCTTCATGCTTGTTGTATGTAAGCTCAATGCACTGTACAAAGTGTGTATGTGTGGTATGCATGTGTGTGTGTGTGTAAGAAAAGAGAACATTAAGGAGCTCTTTCTCAAAACACCAAGCAAAATGGCTCCTGAACACTAGGGGGCGATCACATACAGACTAAAGCACATCTCATGCATTTGAACACGGTTTAGCAATAGTTGTGCAGATTTGTACCGAGACCAAATATGCCTGGCTCCCGGCCGTGAGCCTAACATCCAACAAACACCCTCCCTTTCCCACACACCATATGCTTCTGGGAACATGAAGGGAACATGAGTCAACAAAATCTTTATTTTGAATAATCTTCTGTAACACCAGAAAGCAATGAGAAGGAAGAAATTAAGCGGCTAACCTTCTAGACTGGCAGATTATGTTATTAATTTTTAATATGAGGATTGCGTATAGTCTAACTCAAAGTTCTGTTCAATTACCGTCTTCAAACAGTTATACGGGCTGGGATGAAAAGCAAACTGAATCACTGATTATTTATAATTCATTACTTCCTAATTTCCTTTGGAGAAAACCAAAGAAAAAGGAGGATTATACATCAAATTAAATTACAATACTGTAGCTGCTCATGTTGATGTTTTTGAGGGATAAAAGGAAATGACTCTGAATAGTTGCAAATTTGACACACTGGGTTAGATTTGTGGCAGAATGCTGGTGCAGTGCGTAGCCTGCCCTAGGCTTATTTGCTTTACTAGCAAACCAAGGAATCAAATATGATTTTTTTACCCTAATATGACAATTTTTTTTCTATGGCTGTCTGAATGCACAAAGCTGTTTTTAGATCAGATCTGTCACTTTCGTATGTGATCCTAGATTAGCTGGAAATCCGAGACTCAGTCATGCGACTTGAATGTAAATGGATTGGAATTCAGTCAAATATTTTTTTTTCTTTTTCTGATGACGTCACTGACGTCATCAGTTAGCACCGGCACCAGTTAGCACTGCAGGGATTCCATAGCAGTTCTTGCAATAGCTGCTAAAACAGTTAAAGCGAGGCATCTGGTTTATGACGTGTTTTAACGCAGATGACAGAAGGAAAGATGTGTCTATGTGCGCATATCCAGGCCATTTCAGAGGATGGACGTGTCCACGTTAGAGTGAGATAAAAGTCACTTGTAATTATGAATGTGAACAAGCAAATCTTGATCTGACCAAAAATTCGGATTAGTACAATGTGGCCTGTAATGTGAACGGAGGCCTTGCTCCAGTGTGAGCTCTGAGAAACAGCTCTACTGGTTCTCTTGAGCTTCTCTGCATTTGTGGAAACAGTTTTCACAGCACTCTTCTATAGATGTGATCTAACTGAAACTCATGAATAGGTAATGTCACTATGATCGACAGAGTAAAGAAACAAAACCACCTTAACCAAAGATGACAGCAGACCTAGTAAGTCTGTATGGCCATTTTTATTTTTGTTAAACCCAACCCTTTTAAAACACTAGCACTCAAATCCAACCTTTAATCAGGTGCATCCTCAGGTATGATGAGTTAATCATCCTCACTCATCTCTTCTCATTCAATTGTTTGCTAGTAATCTCTTCATTTCTGGACACTCTTAATAAGCAAGTCCCAATCTTAGTCTGAAAATACCTCTAGCTTCCATATTTTAGCTTGTTTTCTTCTGTGATGCTCTTGCATTGACTCCAGAACAAGCAAGTGTTTGAACAACGTGACAAAATATGCATGGAATGGGATTTGTGTTTGGTTTGTAGAGACAAAATCCACTGTACAATTCCACTGTAGCGTAAACATCAATTACAATCAACATTTTATAGTAATTGATGCTCGGTATCTCACTCTCTCACCCAGTCATTCTTTATACTGCTTCTCCCGTTCAGGAAGGCCTTGAGAGTATGCCAGATTACTCAGGGCACTAGACAGGGTAGACCCTGGATGGGGTGCCAATCCAGAGCAAGCACACATATTCACTAACACACACACACACACACACACACACACACTAAGGGCAATTTGGAAACACCACTTAGCCTAATCTGCATGTCTTTGGACTGTGGGAGGAAACCAGAGTACACAGATGAAAGAACCATGCAAAGTACACGCACCCAGAACCGATGGCAGGAATCAAACCCTCAATCGTAAAGGTGCTGGGACACATTGCTAAACACTGTCACCACAACGCCTTTTTTATTTCTTTCATGAAAAGACCAAAACAGTCCACTTGATCAACTGTTTCTTTATTCATGAGTGTTTTGATGTAAACCTTACAGTATTACAAAGCATATTCTCCAGCATTGCTTTTAGAATAAGTAAAGTAAACATGGCAGGGAAGTTGGTATGATAGCAACATAATCAACGACAAAACACAAAGCAGAGTTACATTAAAAATCAACCTGACAATTCAGAAACATAGAGGTCTATATTCATTTGATTATGACAGTATTATAACATGTATCTGTAGCCTCCATTGAAATAGTGAACTACTATTCATTCATTCATCTTCTATAATGCTTATCCAGGAGACTTAGGGTACGAGGTACTGTAGGGTACACGCTGGACAGGGTGCCAATCCATCACAGGGCACACACACACACACACACACACACACACTGTGGGCCATTTAGTGAATGCCAATGAACTTACTCTATAGGTCTTTGGACTGTGGGAGGAAACCGGAGTACCTGGAGGAAACACACCAAACACAGGGAGAACATGCAAACTCCACACACACAGACCTGAGGTGCGAATCGAACCACTTAACCCCGGAGGTGCAAGGCGACAGCGCTAATCACTATGCGACCATTCCTCGCCTAGACAAAACTGGTTCATTTGAGATCCATACAAGGTACTAAACAGTCAGTCTTCTTCATCTTTCTTTAATAACAACGATTGGAACCACTGGTTTTTCACACCACGCCAACCGCCGTTGCTGTAAGGGGAAGTTAGATTGCTGATGACCTCAACCTCTTGCAAACCCAAGCACACACACACACACTCCGCTGCAGGCAATTCGAAACAACAAAACAGCCTATAACAAATGTATTTGGGCTGTGAGGGGAAACTGGAGTACCCAAAGGAAACTCACAAAATGAAAAACTCCACACACACACACACACACACAGATGAGATGTGACAGTGCTAACCACTAAGCCAAAGACTGAAAGAAAGAGTCAGTACTTAGTGCATATCGTACGAACTCTTACACAGTACGCCCTCTAATTATTCCCAGTCTCATTGCTTACGTAACCCACCGGCGCTGAAGCGTTTAGAGCCCATGCAGGACCTTCTCATCCCAGTGAGATGAGGAACAGAAGCTCTAATTAAAGGTGTTTTAAACAATTTAAGACACAACACCGTACCACTCACGAGTAGTCTCAGTTTCTCCCTCTCCCTCTCACTGTGTCACTCTCTTCTCTCTCTCTTTCCGCCATCCCACAATGTCATGAAGGTGTGATTGCACAGATGGTGTAGTTTAAATAACGAGAGATTAAAAATATCCACATGCACACACACACACACACACACACACACACACACACAGACACATACCGTACACAATGTAACATCTGCATACAGACAAATTCCTTATGCTTTTTAGAACGTTGCATACATTCATCCCCGACATTCAGTAGGCATTTGTGGGGTGCCAAGATTACTAAACTATTCTAAACTAAATCAAAACTATTCTGCTGTAATTATACTTATTATACTTATTATTATTATTATATATTACTAGAATGTCCTTTATACAACGTTACTAGTTTAAAGAAGAACCTTATGGAAGCAGTGTTAATATTCGTTTAAACAATATTTTCTTGTAAGTTCTGTAAGTACTTTGCCTGTGTGCGTGTGTGTGTGTGTGTGTTGGGGATGGTCTCCAATTTGCTTGCTGTTCAGTGTTATTAACTATCACAGCAGTCCTGGCCACCTAACTGACCTACAGTAATGCAAGCACGCACACACACACACACACACACACAGTTTAAATATGTGTAAATTTACAGCTAGGTGAACACAACAGCAGCTAATTACAGCCTAGTGTTAAAGAGAGAGAGTGCGAGTGAGCGAGAGAGAGAGAAAGAGAGAGAAAAATGATGATGATGATGATGATGATGAAGGAGGATGAAAAAGCCTGTAAATGCTAATGCTAATGTCTAACCTTAAATATAGACATGTCCTTTCTTCCTTCTTTTCTTACACTTCCTATTTTCTCCAAGGACGTGTGTGTGTGTGTGTGTGATGTGTGAGTGCATCTGCCCAGAACTAGGCTAAATCAGCAGGTGTATGTGTCAGACTGTCTACCTGTGGCAGGGGAACAGCAGGTGTGTGTGTGTGTGTGTGTATGTGTAGGGGATATTTTTATATCCCCTCTTTATGTCTTGGCTCGCTTGGACTCCAGGTGGGGGCATCCAGTCTTATGTGTGTGTGTCTATGTATGTGAGTGTGTATGTGTGTGTGTGTGTCCCAGTTCACAGTGGAGGCCCAGACGATAGGACTAATTCCAGAGTCTGGCCTCATTCAGTAGTTCTTCAGCATTAGGAATGGAGAAACACAAGCACATGGAACAGTAAAGAGCTGACTGACTCCCTGTAGGGGAACTGAAAGGGCAGATTTTTTAATACTGCAGCAATAGAAACAATGTGGCAACTTTACTGGTACATGATCAACTTCGGTTTAAAAATCCTGCAGGACTGTCCTGAAATAAACCTTGCAGTTCTCTGTTCCAGTTAAGTGTGATCGTAGTGTATAAGTGCTTAGACACCAGGCCAAATAAAAGATTCATTGCTGATCGATTGGCTGGAAGGTGTGCGTTAACTCTTGATATCAGTTCACGACTAAACTAGACCAGATTAAGAACTCAATACAAGCCTTAATCGATGTGCCTGAAGCTTTATAATTGAGCTGGAACATGGCGACAAGCACGGCTAACATTTTAAGCTTTGCCAATATTGTACCACAGTCCTGCTTAATTCTTAAATCTGATTGGTCAGATGGTGTTGATCAGCAGCTACAGACTTGTATCAATCCATCCATCCATCCATTATCTACACTGCTTGTCATACGCAGAGTTGCCAGAGCTCTGGAGCCTATTCCAGCAAACATCCTGGAACACACACACTCCATCAAACAATCCAGGTCATTTGGAAATGGCAATCAACCTACAACGTATGTCTTTGGACTGTGGATGAAAACTGGAGAGCCTGGAGGAAACCCACCAACCAGACGGAGGACATGCAAGTACTAAAATTTATGTAATGACAGTGAATTCAAATAGATTATGTGGTGAACGCGCTAAATAATCTATTAAAAATGTTTTGTTACTTAACAAACAGAAAGTTGAAAAGATAGAAGGCACAGCTGGAGGTAGAAGAGATGAAGATGTTGAGGTTCTCTTTGGGAGACACAAGGGTGGATAGGATCAAGAATGAGTCCATCAGAGGGACAACCCATGTAAGATAGAGATGTTTTGGAGATAAAGTCAGAGAGGCCAGACTGAGGTGGTTCGGACATGTTCAGAGGAGAGATTGTGAGCATATCGGTAGAAGGATGCTGAGGTTGGAACTGCCAAGCAGAAGCTATAGAGGACGACCAAAGAGGAGATCTATGGATGAAGTGAGAGAGGACATGAAGTTAGTTGGTGTGAGAGAAGAGGAAGCAGAGGATAGGGTTAAATGGAGGCAGATGATTCGCTGTGGCGACCCCTGAAAGGGAACAGCCGAAAGACAAACAAGAAGAAGAAGAAAGTTATCATATTTTTTTTATTCAGTAAGGAGTCTCCAGTGTGAGGACTATGTATAGACATATACATGCATGATTGGGTGAAATTCTCCCATGTGCATTACTATTCAGCTGCCATATTACTTGAGAATAAACTCGACCACACCTTGCTATTGAACAGTACATTAAATTTGTAGTAGTTCAAGTAACACCATGAATGCAATATTTTAACCTGTTTAACTAAAAGAAATGTAACCAGTGAAGAAAAAAAAAGTTCTGACACTTATTTGTTCCATCCATTAACTTAAACCAGCAGATTCTAATTAGCACAACTCTTTAGACGGACAGGCTCAGACTAATTAGTGACATCACCTCTTATATAGTTCTCTCTATTATAGAGAGAACTATAATACACTGCCATATGTTGTCATGTATAATACTTTGAGTCACCACTGTGTGTATTTATATTGTATACATACTGTATTATGGTCAGTCAGTACGTTTTCAGGCAGCATACCAGCACACCATAGTGTGATTTATTCCTTACTTTCAATTTTTTTTTTTTTACATTTGCAATTAATGCTAGAAAATCTTAACAGATGCTATATCCACACCATGCAGGCAAAATCTGGCAGCAATATTTTTATTAGCAATCTGCTTAACCTGAGCTCGGTGCCAGCAGCAATGTAAAAAGGGAAAGGTAAAATATATCTAAATCTAAATAGAAATGTTCAAAACATTTGTGTAAAACTTTGTGTATGTGGACAGAAAAGACAACCTGGCCATTATTTCTACAACCATATGGTCAAGAACAAGACCATATTGAACTAGAAAAAAAGGCCAAAACCCTGAGACAAATCCAAGTACAAATCACAAGACAAGGCCACGTCAGTACAGGAAGCTTCTTCATCATTCAGGTCTGCGTGATGCTGGATTCAGTCTCAACTGTGATGCAAGCCAATTGAATGAGCTGTGACTACATATTATGTACACTAGCGGTAACATGTCAAACATTCATGCAAACATCACTTAGATCATTCACTTTCCAGCACAAAGAGGGAAGAGTGGATCGATCAAACACAAATCTGCCTCCCTGCAGCGTCCATGCGGCTTCTTCATGACAGCTTTTTTTCAGCAGATAAAAATCGATAACAAAAGCCGCAGGGGTGTACTCAGTGAAAGTTGAGCAGCAATTATCCGTTATCAACGATTCCGGATTTTTCCACATGCCCGCTTCATCTTCTGTGCTTTAGTAACAAGGCTATTCTTCAGCTCTGTGACTTTTTCGACATCAATTTCCTTTCACAATAACAGGCGCGTTTGTGTCTTGTATAGAGTTTTTTTTACATTTCTAATTTAATAATAAAAAGGAATCTCTCAGGTTTTACTTCATTCAAACTCATTCTCTCGTTCTCTGCACTACTTTTCCTGTAAAGGGTGACAGGAGGCTTCTGGGTCTATCTCAGGGGACTCGGGGCAAAAACAGGGTACACTCTGGGGGGACTGTGGGAGGAAAACCCAGCAAGCGTGGGGATAACCATAGCTTATTTATATCCATGTTTTCTCATATAAATGTTTATAGATAGACTGAATAATTAAAATATTTTAAATAAACAGAGTGTAATAATACGGAAATAAGATATTCCACATATAATATCACAGTTATAATATTTATATAATAACTTTAATCATTTGCTTGTTGTGTGTAAATGAACTCACTCACTCATCGTCTATAATGCTTTATCCTGTATTCAGGGTCGCGGGGGAGCCTATCCCAGGAGGCTTAGGGAAAAGTGAGAAATGAGAAAAAAAAAAAAAGGGGGAAAGTGAATAGAAAAGTGCATGTTTTATTACCGCCGATTTAAAATGCATTGTAATGTACAGGCTGCAAAAGTGCAAAATTTATTTATGGTGTTCTTTATTATGGACAATTAAAAATATATAACCCTATAAATCTAACCCTTTGTATCCAAAGCTTGGGTAAAAAGAACAGGAGCGTATTTGCATGTCATGACAGATCACATTCAGAATTACTTTTGAATAAGTGCCTTTTATCTGGCTCTAACGTGGACACGTCCTTTGAAAACACATCTTACTAGTCCTTTATTTCAAATAATGCATGTGATTTTAGCAAAAATCTGCTTGGGATTTTGCTCTGGAGGACAAAGGAGTTAGCTGCCAGGTTTGTTAAAGTCCAGAAGAAGGAAGAAAGCCAAGCACCTTGTTTTAGATGTTTCAGCAGCTATTGCTGGCACTGCCAGTGCTTACTGATGATGATGTCAGCATCCTATGCATGTGCAACTGCAAAAAGTGACATGAATTCAGATCTGCACATTCTCATGACCGTGTATCGAATATGTATCTGATTCAGGAACACATACAAAAGTGACTCAAAGACATCAGATTTATGTGTTCAGACAGGGTCACATTAGGGTATAAAAAAAAATCTTGTCACTTGTCACTTCAGGACAAGGCTTAGTAGAGAACATTTGACCATGTTGAGGTAATAAGCCAATCATAAGACACGGTAAAGACAGAACTAAACCGAAACAAAGCAACATAACCATGAGATTAAAAAACGCATATGGTACGGATAGAAAAAAAAATTTAATGAAAAAAGAAACTGGACTGATTTTAACGACCATCAAGCTGCAAACATGGCAACCCATCATTTTCACCCTTAAGACTTCTTGCTTTGTACTGCATTAACTGACTCCATGGACATTAGTGATGCATGTAAGGCAACATGCATTTCTGTCTTCACTACACACACAAGTCTCCCAGGGAGGATGTAAGCAGCGTCTTAGCAAATTATGATTGATTGAATCCTTCGTTTTTTTTTCGTTTTTTAAAAATTAATAATCTGACAAGCTAGTGTAACTCCCGTCTGTGATGTGCATCCAAAGTCCTTTGTTTTCAAACGAAACATGAAAGTGTCAGGCTGAAGGCTAATACAGCTGCATGCTAATACGCTCCTCTCTCTCTTCTCCAGGTTAATATTAACCTCATTTAAATGCAGCTCCTCCCCCGTCAAAAGCTCATGCCATTAAAAGATAATCGTGACGGAAAGCCGGCTTGAACTAATTCGCTTCTGTTAATTTTTCCGAAACTGTCCTGTACACAAACGACTCACGGCTGAGTTTACCGTCGGCAAGCTTTTCAATTAAATCCGACCTTGGACAAGGAGTGAAAGGCCAGGAACGGGCTACGCTTGGGTGACTCCAATATGAAAAGTAATCTGGTGGATGATCAGATGCTGTTTATGGTCTCTATACAAAACCTTCTTTTCAATGGAGTGTAATCAAATTTCCTCAAGCGTTAATCAGTTAGTTGTGGTACAATAATAAGATTGACGAGATCAAGGTGAGAGAACGGAGGAGTTGGGGAAAGGAAGCATTGAAATTCATCATTTTACTGTAAGAATCACACAGGACGGACTGAGGGAATGAACAGGGTTCGTACAGTCAAGAAAATCCTGGAAAAATCATGAAAAAAGGAAAGGAAAAGTCATGAGATTTTTTTATCAACATTTTGAGGTTGTGCGGCGTCTGTACGCATGCTTCTCATAAGATTCCATGGTTTATTCTCCTCACATTTGGCTACATAGTACTATCTGTCACATTACATGAACTGTCGGTCGCTAAATAAATGGATGAATAAACAAACAAATCATAATTTGTTGATAATAAATGGTGTTTGTCGAACTGTGGTATAAAAGCAATATCACACTCGACATCGTGCTGTCGTGCTGCATATCAGCACCTTTGTGATTCTCAGGCTCTGCTTATACTTACACTGATATTCAGTACAACAGCACTCCCTCTCAAGTGACACTGCTTAAATATAGCAGCTGTAAACATTCATTCCCTCATCAGATCCTCTTTTTTCGCTTTTGTAAGGATAACAATAGGAAAAAAAAGAAAAAAAAAAAACCCACAGAATTAAGATTTTTCCAATGTGGAAATGGATAAAGCGTTGGCGCTGGAGACTCCTTCCAGAAAATCTTCTCATTAATGTTTTATTAAACAGTACACGATGCTGTGTATGTCGGTGAAATAGAATAAAAAAACATTACAGTGAGTGAGCGCGTAATACAAGCCTTTCTTAATATTGAACCCTGCAGGTGTTTTCTTGCTTCTTTGTGTGTTTATACTGTATGGCAGTAATTAACTTAATTTTGTTTACTTCTCTTAGCAGGGCTCCCTCTCAAAAGATAAAAAAATAATAATAATTGAAACAAAGATTAGATATTAAAACTAAAAGGGCACTTCCTTCGGTCATTCTGGTTATGTAATACAATGAATGTTTTTGATTATGACCTTTACAATGATTGGTTTTGCACAGTCCAGTTTGCAAATGTGTACTGCACCGGAAAATGTAATTATGAAGACTCTATATAGCCAAATATGTGTGGACAGCTGACCATCACACCCCATACTGTTGCCACAAGTTTGTAGTACACACACACACACATATGCTTTAAATGTCTTTGTATGCTGTAGCAGAGCTCCGACCTCAACCCCACTGAACAAACACCTTTGGGATGAACTGGAACACTGATTGAACCCCAGGCCTCCTCACCTTACATCAGTGCCTGACCTCAAAATGCTCTTGTGTCTGAATTGGAGCATGAACAGTCACAGTCCAAAGTGTACAGAAAAGCCTTTTCAAAAGAGTTGAGCTTATTATAAAATTAATATAAAGAACAACTCTATGGAAAAATAGATAAAAAAAAAAAAAATTTTGGCCATGTGTTGTGGCGTCTGTAACCTGACGAGGACCACTACTAGTCTTCTTTGTCTTCTTATCTAAATATCGCACTCCCATTAAAACATCCATCTTGAAAATGATTCCTCGTACTCCCGGAACCACTCTTTTACAATTTGAGTCTTTGAATATGTGTGTCATCAAGGAAAAAAGACTCCACAGATGTGTTAACCTGGACATTTAGTATTCAGTTCATCATCTGACTTAATTTTATTGCCACAATGATGCTGAGCCTAGACCTGACCAACTAAAGTGACCCCAGATCATAACACTGCCTCCAGAGGCTTGTACAGTGGACACTATGCGCGATGGGTGTAACACGTCATGCTCTTCCTTTCTTACCCTTCTGTGTATGGAGATGCTCTTACTTTTCTCTATTAAAAACAGCAATGGTTTTTACAGTTCATTTTTTACTATGCAACTTCACCAAGTGATCTCCATTTATGATTTTTCCGACAACATTTCAGCACCAGTTCACCAAATTCAGTTAATGGTTCAGCACTATCCTACCAAGTTTTGATAATGTGTTGAAGAGTTCTTATCCCAGGTCCAGTAATTTCAAATCTCATTAGCTGTTCTCTTTGCTTGATCCAGCAGGAGCCATCCTGACCTCACTGTAAGTCATTTCTACATTGGGCCATTAAAGGAGGAGTTCCTGGGAGGCCAGCATTTCAAATATGGAATCTGATCATAGCTCCGGCATAATGAGAGAACTTTAGACGCGTAATCCAAGCACTAGTGATAAGAGCATTTGTGTAGCAGGGAATTATAGAGAGAAATAAAGGTGGTTTTTACTTTCATACCTGTGTTCTGTGATTATGCAAAATCAAAAGTCCTGGTTTGAGAGCCCTACAATATTGCAGAATACACTGTGTGTCCTACAAAGTTCTGTTTCAGGAGGGTATTGGCATTGATCAAGCAATTAAGCATTAAGGGAGCATGGATATAGTATATATGCGGTCAGACATTGTGCGAATGAATATTTTGTAGGTTGATATTCTGTCGTTTTGATGTTGTATTTGCAACATTATATTTGGGTGGTTCATTCAACAGCATCCCAAATTCATTATCACTCACTCACTCATCGTCTATACCGCTTTATCCTGCATTCTGGGTCGCGGGGGACCTGGAGCCTATTCCAAGAGACTTAGGGCACGAGGTGGGGTACACCCTGGACAGGGTGCCAAACTAACACATTCACACACTCACTCCTACACTACGAGCAATTTGTGAACAGCAATTAGCCTAATCTGCATGTCTTTGGACTGTGGGAGGAAACTCACCAAGCACGGGGAGAACATGCAAACTCCATGCACACAAAGACGCGTATCAAACCTGGCCGGAAATCGAACCCGGACCCTCTAGGTGTTTCAAAGTCATTTGAATTTGGAAGTTCTAACTTCCAAGTCCACGATTACGTCATTCAGCATTATAGTTGCAGCCAGGAAGCTTAATTCACAGATTCTTTTACGTAAGGCCACAGAGTTTCAGCTTTTATTAAGGTAAAATAAAAATGTAGACTCACAGGCACATAAAACAGACTCTATTTGATTTGCTGTCAAAACAGCTTTTTCCCATGACTGACAGTTGAGGAAATCACAACTGCACACACACACACACACACCAAAGGTCCACCTCAAATTCCAAAACGATAGAAGAAGTTGAAAGGAATCAAAGGAGAAACACATGAAAAAGTTTTCTATAGAAAGAAAAATACTAAATTCTTCTGTTTCCTTCCAGATTCATCCCAGTTTTTTAAAAGGAATTGAGGGAAGAACAAACAGAGAGATAATGAGGCTCAAGGTGTACTGGAATGTTTCTGAACAAACACTGGCAAATTTGTAAGACTGCGGAAAGTTGTGAAAGTTATGATTAGGACTGGGGATGGGCTTTTCTTATGATTTCACTTATATGAATTCTCTTCTTATGGTGACACTCACATCGCTCATGAACAGGACAGAATCTGGACTCATCAGACCACATGACCTTTTTCCATTGCTCCTAAATCCAGTCCTTATGCTCCCTAGTAAACTTAAACATAGCTGATTACTACTGTTAATTTTTTTTACATTGCAATTTTCCCAAACATTTAAGTGACCTTCTATCAGGGTTATTCTTGATAGTACATTCTTTTAACAATCATTTTTCGGACATTTCTTAACCCAATTCAAGTAATTTAAATGTTACAGCCGTTATGAAACAATGACTTTTTTCGGTTAATACTGCAGTGAAATCATAGGGAAACGAATATCACCATCCCTCCTCCCCTGAGTGTGCGAGCAATTTTGCTCTCTAGGAGTGCTAATGCAGATGGCTGTGGTACTGCCAGGATTCAAACTCCTGATCTCCTGATGATTGGGTGAATTAAGACTCTCTCTGGAAAAGCCATGCTGGGAATTACATTGGAGGTTAGGCTTAAGGTCGTCTAACAGAAAAGCTATTTTTGCTTACATGTTTATAAATTATGTATGAAATTGAGGATGTTATCACCAAGTTTTTAAATTTTTTTTATGTGTGTTAACTGTTTGGCTGGAGATGATGATGATCTTGTGGCGTATGACTGGTGAGAACACACTTCAGAAATAGATGCAAGGCAATGTGTTAATGGATCCACAAGGTATTCTTTCCAATTATCCTAAAACATGAAAGCAAAAAGCACTCAGCAGTGAGTGCGGTACACACTCCCTTGCAGCAAGCATGCTTTAGTTATTTCCCCAGCAAAACTCAGAGAACCTTCTGTCACCTCCCTGCTGCTTTACATTAATTCATTAAATCCCCAGCACTGCCTCCAGTCCATCATCTCACCAACCAGCTCCATGACAAATACATTCGGCTGACACCGCTACTCTAGTGCCAAACCTACTGCAAAAAAAATGCAGCTGAACTTAAACCCGAGCTTGTTTATATTCGTTCAGTTTCGCATTAGGACTTTGGAAAAGTTGTCAAGCCCAGAAGAACGGGCTGTTTGACTAAGCGATGCTCTGTCTAGGCTGAGGATACAGAATGAATAATGGATGAGTGTGTGATGATTGAGCCCTTACCTGTTTAATGAGGACTTTGAGAGATGCGAAAGTATTAACCTCCTGAGACCCAGACTCTACTGTTGTGAACATTGCATTTTCTCCTCACTGTTTCTTTTTATTCGCTTCTGATAATGATGGACATAATCAATGTCTTCAAACAAAAAGGATTATATAACTGGAATAATTTATACCAGTAAAAGAAGAAAATTATTCTTACAGAACAATTGAAGAAGTACAAGTACAATATACTGTATATAGAATAAGTTGTTGGTCTTTTTGGCTGTTCCTATCAAGGGGTCGCGACAGTAGACCATCTGATCTGCACACAGCATGGTTTGGGCACTGGTTGGGAATTGAACTGAATTAAAGAGTGTATTTGGGAGAAATCATTTCATTTCCGCATAAGAGGACATTCAGGTCTCAAGAGGTCAATATAGCAATTCATTAATTAACCAGGAAGAGCATATAATACAGTGCAAAGGTCTGGGCTACCAAGTGGAAAGCATTTTCATTATTTAACAAAGAATGGTTTTATGCAGATCCCTCACTTACTTAAGAATATGTATTATTTAAAACCTACACTTTATAAGAAATCAATGTATGAAATGTGCTCTTTTTTTAAACCACATACAGTAGCACTTATGTGCAGCACTCTGGAGAAATTTTTTCCATTTTTCTTTCTTAAGATAGTATAAATATTCCTGACGAACCTCGGTGCCCCTTCCTAACCTTAATAACAGTCTCTAACCAAAATAGTTTTTGTATCATATCAGGTCATATGTCATGTCATGCATGGTGTCATTTTCGCTTCACTCATAACCCACCCCGAGCACATCCTTTCGAAGTCTCATGAATTTGTATTTGTACTTTTTTTGGTTTTTATTTTTTGTAGTTTGGAATGAGTGAAAAAAAAAATAGTACCATCAACTTCCTTTTTTCATTTACAATACAGTACAATGAGGTGTGCAAACACCGAACTGAATAACCCATTTAGACATGGAATTTGGCAATATGGGGAAACAATGGGCGCGGTACACAGATATGAGTGGCGTGACAGATGGTAAAACGGTTGGAAGTAATGGGTCTAAATGGGCACAAAACACAAAACAAAAGGAGGAGCATGTCGTGTTGTGTGGTGGGTCAGAATGCAAGCAGCGGGAGGACGCGGGGGAAACACCAAAATGCAAAGGAAAACAAGAAAAAGACAAGAGTCTGGAATAAAAGTTTTATTTGTCATTAAAAAAACCCACTTGAATTTTATATTTGTAAATTTTTAACCTTATATTTAGATAATTAGTATGTATCTCTGGTGACATGGTAACACCTAGATCTCAGTTACAGGTAGAGACTGATTTATATTGTTTTCCTTTTTGAAAGACAAACCAAAGAAGAATCATACACAGCTTATGAGCAACCACAGCACACAACAAACACAAACAATGAGACATGCAACAGAGGCTTAGGTGCTAAGCAGAAATAAAACTAAATAGGGCCACAAATCAAGAGTGGAACACAAAACAGGTGTGTGTGATTAAGATTGAACATGACGGGGCGTGATGTGCTCTGATGCAGGTGATGGGTAATGAAATCCATGCCAGCCGTATTAAAAAACTGAAACATGTGCTTATGTGAAAATATTAAGCATCAACTATACTGTAGATATTTTTTAAAGATCATCTTTGTTAAAAATTAACATTTATGTAATTGAGTGAAACAAAGCAACAACATTCCCTGCTTTTCATCCTTTTTTTGCAATTTTCGTATTGGCCAGAGCTTAAACAAGCTCCCACAGCTCAGGGAGAAAATACGGCATGTGGAAGAAGGTGCTCTGGTCAGATGAGACCAAAATGTAACTTTTTGGCCTAAATGCAAAACGCCACATGGACAGATGTGGACAGATTCTCCCACCTGAGCTGTGGATCTCTGCAGCTCCTCCAGGGTTACAGTACCATGGGCCTCATGGCTGTTTCTCTGATTAATGCTCTCCTTGCTCGGCCTGTCAGTTTAGTTGGACGGCCATGTCTTGGTAGGTTTGAAGTTGTGCTTCAACCTCTTTCCATTTTTGGATGATGGATTGAACAGTGCACCATAAGATGTTCAAATCTTTGGATTTTTTTTTATAACCTAGCCCTGATTTTAAACATCTCTGCAACGTTACCCCTGACCTCTGTTAAAATGTGCCCCTTTGTGTTGGTCTATCACATAAAATCCCAATAAAATACATTAACGTTTGTGGTCGTAACGTGACAAAATGTGGAAAAGTTCAAGGGGTATGAATACTTATACAAGGCACTGGATTTAGCATGTGTGTATTGGTTTCTTGCCTTAAAACACAGGCATAATTTACCCGGTACTGGTCACTTATAACGGTCAAGAACAACAACAAAGGACAACAAACCTACATGAGTGAGATAATGTAAATAATTGCAGATGATGACCTCAGCCATGCTCCTGTCTGCCTCCAGCACCCAGCCCATTCATTCCCATTGTGTCTTTCAGGATCCAGACCCCCCTAAAATACTATTAAACTCCTTCTCAGATCATTGCCCTTAAAAGACATTGCATGTCTGTCTCACAGATCACCCATCTCCCTGCTCAGCGGAGCCAGAGCGATCCATTCCAGGGTTAATCACGGATAACCCCAGAGCAAGCATCCGAGTGGAACGCACTACAGTTCCAGGAACCATCCTAGCTGATTAAGTTTCTCTCACAGGTCAGCAACTGTTAGATACACCATTTTTCCTCAACATCTCCTGAGGAGTGGTCTGAGAGTAAGCGTCTCAGTGTGTGAGTGGATAAAGCAGATGGGAAGTAATCAACGATGTGCAGAAACAGTACATTCTGAAGTGTTTTAGCCTTCTTGTACACAGCAGGTTACCGAGAATAACACATGGTACAGTGATCAACAGACTTTAACATACTGATGATTACACATGCTTTTTTTTACTTCATTTATTTGGAGCGTCAATTATATTGGAATGGGAATACTAATATAAACTTGTGACTTCCTGTTGTGGAAAATCAACCATTATGGTATAACCTTAATATAAGATGGAGGTGACACGCTTAAATCCAACCATGTCTGAGAGAGAGAGACGCAGAAGACGTCTCAGCTCATTTGGTTTTTCCTCATCCATCCATCCATCCATCCATCCATCCATTCATCACTGGGAGGAAGGCTTCTGGGCTGCATGACCATAAAGGAAAAATGATGGAAGAGATGGAAAGGGTGCTAAATTGAGACGATCCCATGATGTGATGCGTGTCATTCTGTGTGATCGTTCACTTTGAGCGACAGCTTGTTTAGAGTTAGAAGTGTTTGTGTGAGTGCTTTGATATGAAGTTATTTTTAAGAAACATTTCTCAGATGTTTCGTGACTGCCATTAGATGTGGGTTGGCTATAATTTGCTGGTAAGGTGAGGAATGACACACCAAGCTGTCTGTCATGCGTTGCAGTTGTGGTGTTCGTGCCTAACATTTGGGTTACTACATTTACATTTGGCTTGGTTTTCTACAAAGTGACTGACATAAAAAAATAAGGATATAGTTGAATGTTAAGGGTCTTCCCTGAGGACCTAACATTGGCACCATGTCGGCTCAGAGATTTTCAAACAGAAATCGTGCCCAAAACACAATTATAAAACCCACTCAATATTGCATTGTGTAATGCACTCAGAACTCACAAATTTAGAACAAAGCCGCTGCAATGCAGCATGCGGCATTTCACTATTGGACTAGGCATGGCGTTTACCACAACAGTATCTACAACTAGTGACGTCTACCAGATGAATCGGAAATACCTTCACACACCATTGTTTTCAAGCCAATAAGGGCAGCTGAATGGATTGTTGGGGTGCGAGCCATGCACATTTACATCACTAACCGAACACAGCACTCACATGCACAGTAATTTCTCACTGAGGACACGCTTAACTGAGTTGGCTGCAAATCCCACCTTTGTCCTCTAGAATCCTGTCCTATGTCATAGCTGGGGCAACCTAAACAATTGTAGCCAAAGTTGAATTCGAAAGAATGGTTATTTGTACTGCGCCTCCAAATGCGAAAAAGAGTCGTAAATTGTCTGTTGAACTCAGAAACAACAATATTTTTAATGCCACCCATACAGAAAAGTTTGGCACTGCTGATCAGCCTCATTCTCAGCTAATCTTTGAGTTAATTGTTCTTGATGCACCACAGCCTTAGAACTAATTACTTGCAGTGGGGTTTGTCTAATCTACACTATATATGATATCTGTTGTCTGATCTAGTCTATTTAAGATATCTGTAGTCTGATCTACTTTATATAAGATATGTTCAGTCTGATCTACTCTATGTAAGATATCTATGGTCTAATCTACTTTATATAAAGATACGGTATATGGGGTTTATGTTAGGTTTAAAAAGAAGAGAGTTCAAATTGTTAAGTTTTAAGAAGGAAAATGATTCCTTGTTGGGTCCATCACACTTCGATACACTTACCGGCTGATTTTCTAACCAGGCGAGGCGGACAAACACACATGCACACATGTCTGAAGATCTCAGATGCCCTGTCTATAAGATATCTGTTGTGTATAAGTTAGTGGACCCTTTTTTAACTACAGTGAAACCTCGGATTGCGAGTAACGCGATTTGCGAGTGTTCCGCAAGAAAATTGTGGGTAATCGTCTCCCCTGCTGGGTCTTAGTGCTCGTCTCTTACTGCTATAATCAACATCTGTGCACGCATGTACTGTTTACTATAACACTACGACCACGTGTGTGTGTGTCTAAAACATATTTTATTTTGTGTTTGTTAGTGCATGTGTACAGCGTACGTGTACTGTTTCTTTTAACACACGTGTGTACGCGTGTAAAGCAAAAGAAAGTCTCATTAGAAGGTTAAAAATCCATTTTCTCCCTCTCTGTCGTTATTTGTGTGTTATGTGTGTGTGTGCGCACGTAATTTGATACCGTGCCGGGTCTCACACTCTCTCTCTCTCTCTCTCTCTCGCCTTTAGTGTGTGTGTGAAGCACCCCTTCTCTGCTTCACACACACACACACACAAACACACACACTCTCTGCTCTTCACAGAAACACTGCTCTGTTTCCCTTCTTTTCAACGGTTAAGTGCAGGGTAATTTGTTTGTTTGTTTTTACGTTACAGCAGTTATTCCGTTAGTATGAGTGTCATTAGCGATGTTCCTTGCTAATTTTCTGACAAAACAGTCTTTCCGTTAATGTGTGTTTATGTGAACTTCAAATAAGAGAGGAGAAAGGTTTACTGTGTAAGAAAGTCTCATTAGAAGGTTAAAAATCCATTTTCTCCCTCAGC
>JAQMYJ010000004.1:7371608-7381819 GCA_030014305.1 Clarias laeviceps | reverse complement strand
TAATTTGAGTTTCCATTATTTCTTATGGGAAAATTCAATTTGGTTTACGAGTGTTTTGGAATACGAGCCGCTTCCGGGACGAATTATGGTTGTAATCCAAGGTTCCACTGTATATGTTTTTTTTGTGTGTTAAAACATAATAAAAATAATCTGATCATAGTGGGTCTTAGAATTAGGCAAATAAACCTCATGAACAACATATAACTTTTTCTTTTTTTTCTGTTAGTCCAGAACCTCAACTCAATTGAAATGCTGTGGTGGCACCATAAGAGAGCTGTGATTACAAGTTCTGAAGGTGGATCTAGAAGCAAATGTCTACTAATTCATGAGGGTACTTAATATTTCCCAGATAATCTTTTTGGCTTCATTTCTGTTAAACAAAAGATAACACAATGAAAAAGGTTATTATGGTTGTATTTGCTAAATACTAAGAACTGCTATGATTAGATTATTTGTATTGTCTTTTTACAAAGTAAAAAAAATGTGAACATGACTATGTGGTCTGATTGACTCTATATATCAGTGGTCTGAGCTACTTTATACTGTATAAGATTTCAGTGGTATGATGTAAGATAATGTATGTAAGATAAATGTTCAATCTACTCTATACAAGATATCCAGGGTCTGATCTACTGTATTTACATAAGATATCTGTGGTCTAACTGACTCTATATAACTGTATACGTTATCAGTGGTATAGTATTACTCTACTCTATGTAAGATGTCTATAGTCTGATCTACTCTGTATTAGATTGGTGTGTTCGTTATTAAACCTCTTGACAGTGTGTCATATACATCACACATCTCAAGAACTCAGACCCCTGTTCTCGCCTCTTGACTACTTCCGCTCCTGGATAAACACAACATTAATGACCCCCCTATTCTGCCTCCGTTCCTTTCATACACAATGCTGAGGTGCAACAATGGTGCAATATTTCCCCCTGAACTGGCTGTGTGACAATTTCAGTGACCATGGCAGGGGAAAAAAGACAGCATGATTTTCTCAATTTTATGCAAATTATTAGGGTTGAATTTATTTAAGTGTTGAATATGTTTATGTACTAAAAAAATCTAAATGATTGGGTTGATTGATTCCTCAGATTTATTCTACAGCACATGTGGTCAAAGCTATTTCTTACTTTCCTCACTCTTACCAGTCATGAGTTATAGTTTAGTTATAGCTAGATTTTTGACATCACAGCATCTATATTTTACAACTAGCATAAGAACAGAAAGGCAACATGAGAGACTCAAACTATTTGATTTTTTTTTGACAAATTTTATACATAAAGAGAAAATATTTACTGGATTATAAAAAAGAGCTGTGCACCGGTAAGATAAGAGTCTCTGCATGTCGACATATCTATGAAAGATTGAACGGATGAGCAAAGACACTGAAATCCCTAGAGTTCTAGCGACTACCACAGATCTCATCATTTTATTTTTTCCACCTCTTAACTTGCAGCTGATTTACACTTAGCATCCTGTCCTCTTCTGTTCCACCAAGTAGAAATTCATGCAGTTTTACGAGGCAAACTTTATGGTAATTGTATTACCAATTGTGGTGAGATTACAACTATAATCCCTATAAAGACATTTAGAACAAAAAAACATTTAATATGAATTGTTTGGATTTTTTTTATTGTTTTGGAAATACACATATCCATACCTCACACACACAATTATAAAGACAGACATACACACCTATACAAACCTTAAGTAAAAGGCTTAAAGTATAGGAAAAGAATATGGCTAAAGGTAAGCTAGAAGCATAGAGCAGCTGCCATTTAGCATCGGAAAGACAGAAAGAGAGAAAGAAAGAGAGAGAGAGAGAGAGAGAGACACGCACAAAGAGCCAGACAGCTAGAGACAATGCCAAAGACAGACAGACAGGAAGAAATAAAGCAATGCAGACAGAAAGATGAAGAGAAGCAGACGAATTGACAGACAAGACAAACTGTATATATATATATATATATATATATATATATTATAGATAGATAGATAGATAAGTTGAGAGAGAAAGGGAGTGGGAGTGAGAGAGGGAGTGAGAATAAAATTGCCGTAGCCTCCCTTCTTTGCCAATAACTTTGAGTTAAAACCTGCAATGGAGCACCGGATAAAACAGCTGCCAGCAATATGTTTTATTCATTACCAAACACAAAAAGCCACTTTTTTAATGCCTGACATTTGCTTGTATTATTTGCTGCCCAATTTTTTTCCCACTTACCCCCGAGAACTGGAAAAAAAAAAATGTCAGGGTAATAAAATAAACCAACAACACCGCTGTGATGAGAGCAAGATCTTTTATCCCTTTCCCCTCAACTCTTTAATCTTGATTCGGAAGAGAAGAAAAAAGAAAAACACGTGCACACACTTCACAGGGCTTAGACATGCTCTCATGTTTGCCGCCAGTGGCGGTGTTGCCATGGCAACCCCTGCCTAATATCCGGCGCAGGCTGGTGCGATACTCGCGAGTGTCAAGTCGAGATTACATGCTACGTATACTGTAAGATGCTACGGGCATAAACGACCGGTCTTAAACATCAAAGTCCTACAGAAGTCGGTTCAGTTTCAAGTGCCGACTCGCTGCACTGTGAGGCTTCCCTTTGCTTATATTCTTCTTATAAAGGTTGAATGATTTTTTTTTCAAGGTTTTCTTCCTTTTTGTTCTACACTATCTTGTATTCTGATTGGTCTTTAACATGTCACTATCTGCAAATCAATAGCTACATTTACATGGAAAATATTTCTTTAATCCAATTAAAAGCGTTCAGAGATTCCAAATTAACTGTTCACGTGGACGATAAAGTAATAAGATGTGAGTTTATGTGCTCAAAAAATCTGCTGGAAATAAAACAGAAGAAGCTCCAACTTTGATTAGGTTAGATTTTCCTTTTTTTTGTGTTATGATTGGTTACAAGAATCCAGCCTCTTCTATGATTGGTTAGATGCTTTATTACTTATCAAATTGTAAGCCAGTCAATGTCCCTTTCTCAGCCAGAGACCCAGTGAATAAAAGTCTGAAGTAAAGACAGATGGGAGAGAGTTGTTCTCACCAAGTTCACAGATCAGGAAAGGAAACAAAATTTAATTCCCGGAAACTCATCACATCACCTAATATTTCCTCCACTTGGGGCAAACATGCACGGAAAGAATGCATTTATTCTGACAAGCCAGAAACTATTAGATCAAGTGTTTTCAGGGCTAATGTTATCAAAAGTTTGCTCCACCACCTCTCATTCTGAGTGAAAAATCATTCCGGATTGGGTTAGACTGTTTCGAATGAGGTGTTTATATGATACAATATTCTGATTGGGCTGTTATTATGATTATTAGTGAAATATTAGGCTCCATTTAAAACACACATATTGATGAATGGTAAACTGAAATATATTTGTCATTTTCAAATAAATATAAACTCCATACGAAGTGCCTCGGGGAGCTGCTCAAAACTTGTGAATGCCTGGAGCATTCATTCTTTTCTTTTTTTTTTTTAAACTCCCAAACAGCAGAAGCTTTATGAATATTTGCAGAATCTCCATCTAATGTAGAGTAGTGAACTGAACAGCCATGACTTTTAAAAGATAAGCCACAAGTTACTCACCAAAACACAGTTTGTTTACACCAAGGTAATATCTAGCATAAACAGCATACTAGCATATTAGCATAGCCAAGTGTAATTGTCACCAACAATCATACTAGCTCAAGCACATGTCTTCTTCACACAGTAGCTTTATTTTATGTGAAGTAGGTTTTTATAACATTACATAAGCAATTTTTTACGATTATGAAGCTTTTCTACCATGCTTTACTCACCACAGCAGCCTAGCTAGCTAAGTGTGGGTTAAATTGCTAATGTCAAAAATGTAACAAAATTAAATGTAAAATGTTTTAAAGTATGAAAAGGTCAAAAACACTGAAAGAGCATATGCTTGAAGTGATCGGCAACATATTTATAAAAATGTGTAATGTTTTAATTTCCTGATATATAGAAAAGTGAGCTATGCATTGATCCTTGCTAATCATTCACCTGCAGCAGGGGTCGTGAATGAAAAATTATATATATAAAAGTGCAGTAAAACATTTCCATAGCACTTCAATAATATTTACTGTCAACTTTTAGTAATTGTGTTATATATTAACTTTGAACTTTATTGAATTTACTTATTACTTTATTAAATTTGAACTTTGATGGCCTTGTATATTTCCTTGTATATATATGGAATACAAACATCAATCTTTAATCTGTGAATCTTCATTTGCAAACTGCTGGGGTATAAATGAATGTAAAAGGACTCCGATTGCTCTGGGCTTTCATTATAAGCAATATTGTAATAAAATTGTAAGTTTTACACTTCCTAACCTTATATGTTTTCTGCAACAACCCTTTTTTTTTTTGTCTTTTCATACTGGTGCATCACATTACTGCTTTTTATTATCGCAGATTTTTTTATTATGAGACGCACTGGTTTTTAAACTTCCAGTTTAAAAATAAACCTACATTATTCTGTCCATTTATCTCTGAAATTTTCCTTTTCTTGGAGTCAGCCATGCTCAGTTTGTTTCTTCCGCACACCATACACGGTAAACTATCGTGCTGATTGGCTCCGTTGAGTGACGCATATAGCTGCACAAACCTCGAGGGAAAAATCGCTAGATTACTGGTATATTAAGTATTCCCATTTATCAGAAAAGCATCAGGGTCCAGATAAAACTGTCACTCTGTCCTGATCCGGACCGTGGCCTGCCATTTAGTGATACATGTCCTACAGTATAAACCACCTTGAAGAGGTTTATTGAAATTTATTTTTAACAAAAACAAATTGAGACTGTCTTAATTTAGGCTTATTGTCTTGTTCTGCTAGCATGAAATATATTCCATCGTACCACCCAAGCATCATCTATGTGCAGGAAACCACTTAAACACCAGGTGTCTATGGTGTATTGATTACAGTGTAACATGTATACAAGTCTCTGTGTCATACAGGTGGACAGGTAAACCGTAGCCGAAAGACAAGAGAAAGAAAGCGAGGTTAAGAAGAGCTGAGGAAACTGAAGAATCCCTCTAGGATGTCAGAGCTCAAGCAACTACATGACATGGGCTTCCTCTAGAACTGTCAGCTGAATGAGCGTGATTGTGTCAACCCCCTGAATCGGCATTAATTATACAGCTTAAGAGAGAGAGCTATCAGGTATCAGGGAGAAAAGGAAGATCTGAAATAACCACACACACACACACACACACACACACACAATGATATAAGTCTTTATCTAAGTGATTATTCATTTATATACAGAAATTGTGGATATGCAGTTACTGTATGTGCAAAATTAGCTTTCCTTCAGGACTTAGTTAAAAAGGAATTTATGAAAAATGTTTTTGTCATTATCCAAAGTAAAAGTAAAATGGTAAAACAGTCACATTATCTTAAGACCTCACTGGTTGGAATGAACATATGAGCGAATGAATGGATATATGGAAGAAAGAATGTTAAATAAATAAGTAAAGTTTTTGCCTCTAACCTTTATTATATTTTTGAACAGTTTTACTAATACACTATTACTACTACTTATTAATATAATAATAATACTCTTATTCTATTTTGTTATTTATTTATTTATTATTAATATTTTTTTTCATAAAGGGTCTTACAAATGATAATATAAAAAATGACCAAAACTAATCATAATTATATGAATAATATTATAAAAGTATTTTATTAATATTCATTCTAGTAATAATAACATGATATTAACAATGCAATTAAATCTGAACAGCAATAACAAAAATAACGGCAGTTAACAAACCATTAAGAGTTTAACAAGATATTTAACACGTCATTAAACAGAAAGAAGTGTGTGGGTGGATGTATCTGTTTGTGTGTCTGTGTGTGTTGGTGTCTGGTGTAGTTGGAAGGTTGTCATGTTCTGCCTCATAGGCAGTGGCACTGCTTCTGCTCATTGTTATTGATCTGTTCAAACTACAGCAGAAAACGATTGCATAAGCTAAATGGTGACTGATAATCTGTCCTTTTTACACAGGTTTAGATCATGCTGGTGGTAGATCAGTGAGCAGATAAAACAAAACTTTTAACGTTAAAATTTTTTATTATTTGTCAAATTTATATATAGCATTTACTAACCATGAATTATTAATATATATATATAGTACAAAATAATTGGAAATGTTCTAGGCTATGTACAGATTCTGTGGGGTTAAGGTCTCATGGTGAAGTAAACAGATTTAATTATCAAAGTTGATGTTTATTGGTACTTATGAAGCTTCAGTGCAACTTAATTCCGTCTCATGGTCAGGCAGCTTTATTCTTTTCTTGGGATGTAAATTTAACATCAAACAATGAAGCAATGAACCATTTTGTGGACTAAACACTTAACACCTCTTCACTCTGAACAGGCTTTAAATTTTCACATTAATAAAACAGAACAATTGAGAACATTTGGAAAAAACATTATTTTTTAGTGAGTTACAATTTTATCACAATGTTGCTTATCATTTCACACATTAAGTGTGAAACATCAGCTCTACTTCTCTTAATTTTCTGCTTCTAAAAGTGCAGTCAAGGCAAACCCTCCGCTTCAACTAATCTTAATTTCATTCTATGTAGCATTCGGCTAGCTGAGACTACCCATCATTCTTATGTTTCCATGGTGATTTTCCCTCTTTGATTAGCTTCAACATGGCTTGCTTTTCTCCCTGACAAATTTCTGGTCTTCATGTTGGTTTATCCATTTTTTTTTCAGGCAAATCCCTGTGCTCAAACCAAAACCAGACATTCAGAGTTTTTAACTGATTAAACAACTGATTTAACTGGATACACCTGGGTAAGAAGAAACACCTCTCTTTAAAATATTTCAATATTTTTGATGACTTGAAAAATGGGTGAGTTCGAATTTTTAAGCTGTTGAACACAATTTGCTGTAAATATCAGAAAATGACTCTCTGTTCTCATATAACTTTTTAGCTTAAACCTAACTGTCTTTAATGTATAGCAAAAACTAAAGAATTGGTCTTGCCATCCCAATACTTTTGCTCAGGACTGTACGTTAGCCTAGATTTTTATAAAACTGCATAACGTCTATTATTTCAGCAAATCCAGCAACTGCAACATATTTAAAGGAATTTTCTCCTTGTGCTTGGTGGGTTTCCTCCAGGTACTTCAGTTTCCTCCCACAGTTCAAAGACATGCCGATAGCCTAACTGGCGTTCCATTGGCACCATTGGCATGGATTGGCACCCTGTCCAGGGTATACCCCTTCTAGTGCCCTAAGTCTCCTGGGATAGGCTCCAGGCCCCCCGCAACCCTGTATACAGGATAAAGCGGTATAGATGATGAATGGGTAAGTGAAAAAAGCAAGGAAACTCTAGGAAATGTATTATACATTAGAGATTTCTCTAATTATCTATAGTGTTTTAGCATTGTTTAAATCAATTTAAATCTTTATTTCACTAACAATGACAGTTAATGAACCAGACAATCATAAAAACTTCAAGTCTTTAAGTTGTATTTTCTGACACCACAATTTGTTGACTAAAAGAAATGATCCAGATCTACAGCTTGTTATTTAGACTAAGAATTTTAGTTGTACAAACAAGCAACAAACTGCATCTTTCTCACTCAAAGAATTAGGAAGCCAATTAAGAAGGCTGTAAAGACAATGTGGATTTTGGCACACTGTAACGATCTGACCCACGGATTCTGTGTGTAGGAAATTAACCTGATCAAATTTTCTGAGACACAAAGTCATTTAATTAACTGAAACATCCGCACGCTTGTACATATAATATATATAAATTTGGTGTATGTGGTGAGTGAAAATGCAATGGCATCCTTTATACAGACCTTTCATGAATCACATATTAAAAACAGAAACATACTGTAGTGTGTGTGTATAAAGAGTTTCACAATGACCAGCAGACACATGGGGAAAAAACCCAAGAAATCTATTAATAGTCTGAACATGTGGAAATGGCTTGGAATAAGGTCAGGACTGTATGGAGGATGTGGGAATACCTCCCAGACGAGTTCCTGTAATGTGCAAGTGGTGTTGATGAACGGTTGTGTGTACAGTTCTCATAGACAGATGTGTCACTTCTACAAGTTGATCATCGATTTTCAAGGATCCTCTTTCTGAATGTTAACACTAACAATTGCAGTGAGGTCCGAGTCACCTCATCATTCAGCGATGTATGGCCTTCTTTAAAACGTTTTCGTTGTTCAAATGTTTAAGTGTGGCTAAGAGTCTCATCAGCATACTTTGCTTTAAGTCTTTTGCGAAAGACAGTTGGTTTTATTTGAACGCCCCTCGTATGATGTCAAATATCTGGATCCATAGAGAACAAAAAAAAATTATTTAAAAGGATTAATTAAAGCAAATTCTCAAATTGATGTCGTCTGATGGTGTATAGTAGTGTATACGCTGAATACAAGAATGCTCAATATTCCTTGGCGTATCTGAACTTATGCAGTTACATCTGAAATGATTTCCTCCTTTAGTGCTAATGATTTTCTCTGCATGATAAATTTTAGTGCAGTGATTGTTCTTGGCTGATTCTATTGACAGAATCCTGACTTCAAATGAACCTAAAGCAAAAAAGTCAAGGTCTGATTCTTGTTGATTGTCAAATGTTAGCTGTGAAGCCATTTAAAGATGGACAATAAAAATATCTAATTTCATATCATGAAAAATGCCAATGGATCCAGACTTATGGGCCACCCTGTACTGTATATATTTCCCACAAATAAATTCCAGACATTGGCAATTCCCCATGACAGAAAGAGACTGCACATCTTTCAAGCAAGGTGCAAGATCATAAAAGGCGACCTATTATGCAGAATGCACTTGTTAGTCATTCTTAGACATTCGGTTGGGTATTCAGTATTCATGTACAAATATATATATATTTTTGAAAAATACATTTCCTGCTTTTTATCCCTTTCCATTTCTGCACTGGCTTAAACAAGACCATGAAATTTTCTCTTATTGTGACTTCCTATAAGAAGATCCCCTCCCCTGGTTTAAAACAATGCATTTTTAAGAGAAGTGAAACAGAGCCATACAAAATGCATTACCAGAGGTGTATTTCAGCTGGAGAATTAACATACACACTTATGGGGAGCACTGAGACCTGTGTGCACTTGATAAATAAATAGTAAAAAATGGGACCTTTAATGTAAGATGATGGAATGGGGTAGGGCCTCGTATCAAAGACATCTAAACACATACACAGCTGTTAATCACTTCAGATTATTTCACCTGTCAGATTTCTTTAAGCGATGAGTTGTAAGAATGTTCTCTGATGGAACAATTTATATTTCCTATTCAAAATGTGTAAATGAGGGAAGGTCTGGAAACCACTGGCTGTGTTCAGTTTAAACCACATGCTGGTACATGGCTAGCACTCCATGTGCATGTCTGTGTGTGTGTGTGTGTGTGTGTGTTGTGTGTGTGTGTGTGAGTTTCTAACCTCATGGTGAGCAAATTCAATCAGCACCTCTTTGGCGCTGAACAGACGGAGCCCTGATTCAGATCGTTGCTCCCTGTTACAATACAGACAGTGGTGAGGGTTAGACTGTATTCATGGAGATTTTGGCTGAATATGGATTTGATTTAATGTGTGTGTGCGTGTGTGTGCTTGTGTGTGTGTGTGCGTGTGTGTATGTGTGTGTGTTGCTATATCAGCGATACAGGTGGCTGCCTGCTGGAGGCTCTTAACCTTTAACACAATAAGACAAAAGCGCCAGGTAGGTCAAGCAGTCTGTTCCTGCATCTTAAAATTCACACACACGCATGCACACACATGCACACACAAGCACACACACACACACACACACAGCTTTTCTTAACAACAAGAGGCATTTGGCAAGAATTCGGATTTTGCCTTTGAATGTGTAAATATTGTGCTTAAATGGCACAATATTCATTCTGAATTCATTCTACATAGAGAGAGAGCGAGAATAATCCTTAACTATCATTAATAGAACACAGTTCATATAAATAAATAAAAAACATCAGATGGGGCTTCTTTATAGAATTTTACCATCCACTTAGAAGAATATGATCTTTAAACCCACTCCCTCTCTCTGCAATGATTTTATCTCTTATCTTGTTTGTCTCTCTTTCATTCCTATTAGTTTTTTATTTAATATTATATATATATATATATATATATATATATATATATATAT
>JAQMYJ010000004.1:7338400-7359442 GCA_030014305.1 Clarias laeviceps | reverse complement strand
TGAGCATGCAATAAATGAAGGTGCTCGCATTCAAGTGAAAATGAGCCGTGAAAGTGAGGCCGAAAATGAGCTTCCCCGATTTGATAGACCAGTAGCCGCCACTGTCCAGGACAGATGACAGTTTGGATGATCTAGCATCATGGAGCTTCTCAAAAAAACACAGTGGGAAGTCTCTGTGGACTGTGTTGCTTTTTTGAACCCAGATTGTTTAGGGACATTGAGGTTGTGATAATAATGCACACTTAACAATGTTTGTGCAATGTTTTAAAAACTATATTTCTAGATCCTTGGAAATGTACCCATTAGCTTGGGATAACCTGGATTTTACTATATTCAGTGTAGTGCAATACAATTTTCAGAAACCTCAAATGAATAATTAATCTTGAATTCAAACAATTACCCTACAGTATAGTCACACTTAGCATTATTGCCAGTTGTGGTGTATTTTGTCCTTTTAGTCCTACTACAAAACATATTTAACTGTGGTCACCATTAGCTGCGCACACATGGTGCAGTGTTGGTGTTACTCAGCTAACTTTGCACAACCAGATGCTTAGCTACATAAATAATCAATGACTTCCTGTCTGTTTATAGGCAGACCAGTATATGAAACACTAGATTCATTGCACCTCAGATGCACAGAGCGGTTTAACCAGAGGATAAAGACAGCGCAATCTCACAGGGAACAACACTACACCGTTAAGCTGCAGACTAGCTTGCCAGGGATCGGACGTGTACGCTACATATTGTATACCACATATGTTTATAAATGATAGAAAAGTACCTTGTTCCTGAATCCCTTTATTTGTGTAACATAATATTGACTAATGCAGTGCTGAAGTAAAAATGTTTAAAAGTACATGTGTAAAAAATTAAATTAAATTAACTAAATTTAATTTGTGAATTAAAACACAAAGGCAAAAATAAATCAATACATCTAAAGATAAAAAAACAAAACAAAAATATTGCACTGATAAGGTCATGGATTCTGATCTTTTTTAACGTTTGTACAGATAAAACATGTTTATTTCCTAATTATTAACTAATGCTATTTAACTTTGTAAGGAATCTTGCATTGATTTTTGCTCGGGACACTCTGTATGTTTAATTGAAAGCTGATGCTAGTGTATACAGAATAACAAATTTAAACGTACAAGCTGCACTTCAATAGGTTGTCAAATGATTTTCATTTAGAAGATGAAAGTATGTTTTTTAAAACAGTGTAAAAATCTTGTTGAATTTTTCCCAAAACGTTATCCAACAGTGTTCCTTTAGAACCTACAAATATAATTTGTTTTAACCTTAGCCTTGTTTAAATGTTACCTGAACATTATTTTAAAAATTCCCAGAATCTCATCCAACAACGTTTCCAGAACCTACAAGTGAAATTCTTAAAATGTTCTGCAAACCTTGTTTAAATCTTCCCAGAATATTATCCTAAACATTCCTGGAATGTCATCCACCAATGTTCATAGAACCTACAAGTATTGTTCTTAAAGCACTGCACAAACCATGTTAAGATCCCAGAATGTTATCCAAAATGTTCCCAGAACGTTATCAAACAATGTTCATATAATCTCCAAATATGTCTGTTAAAAATTGTACAAACCTTGGTAAAATGTTCCCTGGACAATATGCAAAACATTCCCAGAGCTTTATCCAAAATGTTCACAGAATGTTCTCCAAAATTTTCCCATAACATCCATAAATCTGGACAGTTTAAATGTGGTAGGAAACTAAAATCACAATGTCCTGCTAACCTAAAACTG
Source organism: Clarias laeviceps (assembly GCA_030014305.1). Classification (NCBI taxonomy): domain Eukaryota; kingdom Metazoa; phylum Chordata; class Actinopteri; order Siluriformes; family Clariidae; genus Clarias; species Clarias laeviceps. The sequence goes on along the minus strand of JAQMYJ010000004.1, from coordinate 7,357,673 downwards.
TTACTGTAGTTAGGTTCACATTGAAAAAATTATCGTAAATTTCGAAGGCAACTCATATGAAACATTAAAAGTCTCTATCATGTTCACAGCATTTATGAACTATCTATCATTTATTAGAATTCTGGAAAAAATTCTGCATGAGATTTAAGAATAATGATCAGAAAAATGCATTAGTGTTCATAATGAACATGTCTAATGTGCACAGCACTGTGGCATAACTGCAAACCTCATTAAGGCAACAAGATAGACCAGGACATTTTGGACGTGATGTGGAATAATGATCCTGATACTGACCAAATAATGTGCTAAAATGAATGACAGAATATTCTGCTATACAGAAAATATACTGTGTTGCTATGGCTCACTATTTATATCACACATAAAAGGCATATCATAATATTGGAGGTGATTATAGCGTTGAGTTGTAAACCTGCAGGCGGCATGATGTAAAAGCGTAATGAAATAACTCCAGAGTTACGAGCAGAGATCCAGTAGTGGTTCCTTTGGGGCATGGAAAATGATCCCTAATCACAAATTTTCGTTTTTCATATTGCAGTAATAGAGCTTTTCTCTTTATAAGCTGTGGCACTTAGAGGTGACTATAACCAATATGAGGCGAGAGAGAGGTGCAGGATGTTCGTTGAGAGGGTCTGCACTTGTCTTTTACAGCTCTGCGATTTATAAATGTGAGAATGCTCCTGAGGAGATTTGTAAAAGTGAGCAGGAAGGGTGTGTGGGAAGACGCAAATCAGGGAGTGCTTGAAATCTTTTCACGAAAAATGCATACCATAAAATTCCTTTCCTTTCTTCAAAAAAATATTCACACACACACACACACACATGCATACAGAGTACACAAACACCGGGCCAGTGCTAAAAAAGGTAGGTGTACATACAGTACAGTAAACGGAAAGTCCATGCTTGAGCATAGCAGCTGTGTCTCAAGTGTGCAGCTGCGCAGTGACTTCATGCTTGAGTGCCTGTGTTTAAATTCTAATTGACTCTGACCGAAATGCACTGCAGATTTAGCTGAGACACACGACACCATGAGTACTACTGTTTCTGTCTTTAGTGTAGTGATACACACATTTCCAGAGCACCCAGTGTTTCTTGTTTAAAAAAAAAAATAAAAAAATTAAAAGCTTATTTTACCTGGACGTGGAAGCACTTGAACTTATTTAGTATGCAGTTAATAAAAAACAACAACTCACAATGTTTTATTTACTTACAATCCCTTAAGGGCGTAATTACCACATGGACCAGGTGGACATGTTCCCCAACAATGTACGAAAGAGGAAATACCTTCAGTTGGTTCCGAGTAAGTTGAATGGGACAATGTATAGGTAGTCCCTGACTTACGAACATTTGTTTCTGCAGATACGAACAGACCACAATTTTACTCCCGGTTCAATCATGGAAGTAGCTCACATGTATTGTGCAAAAAATATACAATGCAGTGCACCAGATACCAATATTTACAATTATAGTATATACAATGTGTATATACTGTAGTATACACAGTATATACAATTACAGTATATACAATAGGTATACTATATTGTAACTGTGGGGTGTGGGGGTGCGGGAGAAATAAGTCGGCCTCACCGGTTTTAATGAATCAGTCCAGGAGCACAATGAAAAAATAACGGCTGTCCTGATGGTGAATAATCCTACGTTCCTCAACAAAACAGAGTTCACAGTCCAATACAGTGGAAAACAGCTCTGAGACAAAATTTAAAGACGCAGAGACAACACTTACATTTCAGACGAGATAAATTATCTTGTGTACAGTTTTTGGCTACATGATGGCAGTGTTGGGAAAGGAGACAGAGATTTTGTCACGACCCACTTTGTCGGACTTTTGTCGGACAAATCGGACGTACTAACGTGCAGGGACAACCTGTATAACACAAACAACACTAATATAACAATATTCACTGGCTGTCATGTGTCACGCTTAAATTTGTTCATTATAGACTCTGAGCGTACCTAGAAGAAAGCTGAAAAAGTCTGGAGAACTTGGTTGACATCAGCTGCTTGCGGTATGCTACTGTATCTCTGTTGCATGTACACTAAGTCAGTATCAAAGCTATGCATTAGCTAGTAAGATAGAATAGGCAACCTTTTTGACATTAGTTTTAATACATATGAAATGTTTTTCTATATCGTTGAGAGACGCTTAGGAGCTATGAGCGGAGTCCTAGGCAAAAGAAAGGAGCCAAATATAAACCAGCTCTATACTAAACATCATAAAAGACAGACAAGTGAGTGTCACAGCCAGACTGTCAGCCTTGTTCAAGGTGGGATGAAGATCACAGAGCAACAGCATTAAAGAAAAGTTTTTTTGCAGTGATTGGCCATTACCTGTCCATTTCATACTGACATTTTAATCGGGTCATGTATACGATCTTATACAGTATGCAATATTTTTCTGGTCTGAGATGAACAGAATTGTAAAGGATTGGCATTAGGTTCTGTCTCACTTTTCTGTCTTTGCCCTTATTACTTCAGTCAGGAGAACCAGGATGTAGTGCCAGGACACAGCACGAAGGAAAGGGCCAGCAGGGTGAGTTAGAAACTACAACATCTGTCCTTAACTTCAAGGAAATAAATATCATGACCTTCTTATGCTTTGAAATGTGATGTGAGATGTGTTCGTAAGTAGTGATCAATTTTACGGGAGTTCATTAGAACGTTAGCACTGCACTCTCTGCAGTGCAATTAATGAGTTATGAGTTGCATTTTAAATGTATGGCATTAGTGTTAAAGTTAAACTATTCCATTAACAAATCTTAAGTTGATATTAGTACTTTTATTTACTTTATAGTAAAAGTTTAAATATGATACCAGATGTTACTGTATGTCCATGCTTGTCAGTGTTTTCCCTATGCTATGCAAAATCAAGCATCCCCATATATTTCCATTAAGGTGTTTGCTTTAAATAAAGCATCACACTACTACTGTTTATTTATTTTTTATTCCCACCTGCCCCCAGGGAAATAAAAAGAAGAGAGAAAGAGCTCTCCACTCTGCCTCTCCTAATGTCTGACCTAGGATTTTGCCCTCATACTGTACTATGTGGTATCAAAATGTTTCAAGACATGTTCTCTAACACACCAACGGATGGCAGCACAAGGCTGCACGCACAGTCACAGGGAGCACCGACCTTCATAAGTCAGTGTGCCAAAAGACATCATCCTGTGTACATCCAAAGTAGTGCAACTGGTGCTATTCCTACCATGGGCATCACCACATCTGCTATTTCATCATTGACAGGAAGTTAGAACAAAGAGCGATCGAGAAATTCTGCGTGAAAGTGAGAAAATCTGCCACAGAGATGTTTTACATGATTCTGCAAGTTTCCAGTGATGCTGTAATGAGTCTGAGGTGTTTTGAATGCCACACGTGAGCTTAACCCCTGAAAATGTCTAAATCATTTGTAAACTTGGGCATGATGATTGATGTTGAACAATCCACAACATTCACAAGAACTGCTGACCAATCAGATTCAAGAACTCAACAACGCTGTGCTAAAATATTATCATAACACAAGTGCTGTTAGACCCTCTGTACTGCTTGTACCTACTTAAAAAACATGGGGGGTACAAACTTTTGCACTCAACAATACCATGGTAATATGTATGGTATAATTGAATAGTAGGAAATCTGAAAGTGGCTCGAGCCATGCACAGTGACAGCGACTTTATTCTCGCGCTAGTGTGAACACGTGCTTCCAAATTGGACAACATTCACGTTGCTTTCTAAGAAAGATAAAAGGGAGAACTTTTTTTTTCCTCCACCAGCTCTCTTCTTTTATTCCCCACTGGGTATTTCAGTATATATCACATTTAAAAAGAGATTCCGTTGCTGATGAAACCATTTCTTGCCACATCCTCCCATGTCTCCTTCACCTCTTATTCTGTTTCTTTATTTCTTTTTTTTTTATAGCATCATTATGTTCTATTCGGTTTCTCAGAAACCACCATGTCCATCGATTCATGACTATGTATTCTCTCCATCAAAGACGACGTCTGACCTCATGCTCTCTCACTCAGACAGAAATGAGGCTCCAGGCTCGGGAGCTTGCACTCATCAAGGTTTAAAGAAGGGTTACGAGAAGATGAAGTTTCTAAAAATCCATTCTGGTCGTGGATGCTTTCTCATTCGATGATTTGGTTGCATAGTAATGTTTTCTACGTGCGAGTGTGTGAATGTACTGTAAGTGCATGACGGGGAGAAGGAACTTTCCTGGGTGGCTTTTGATGAGTTCAGTAATTAAACACAAAACAACAGAGAAGGAACACACACGAGATCTTGTTGCGCTTTGTTTTTCACTTTGCTACATTAATCCAAGTGATTGCGCAACGCGTTTGAGCCATATTCATATCACGATCGTCTAATTAAACGGCTAGATTAGAACAGGGACAAATTGATGCTTAGATCATTTTGAATCCTGCAGTGCTAAGAATCAATGTCCCATCCAGACTCATAAACCCCCATGTCAGTTTTCCCCAATCCTGCTAAAATAGAAATGTTCTTCACTCTTCCCGCTCTCTCTCTCTCTCTCTCTCTTTTCTTCCATCACCATGGAAATGTTTTAAACCAGAGATTTTCACAAATCAACATGCTGCAATCAAGTGAAAAGGAAGTAAATTCAGACTAACTGCTCTTTCAGGGCTCTAAATTGCTCTTAACTGGAGGAAAGAAAAGCGGAATTGCAATTTGGATCTAAAGCCGAATGTTTTCTTTACTACGCGTAAACATTTCAGGCGAGAATCGCATTAAAAGCGGCTTTATTTAGAGACTATTACGGGAAACGTACGTTTTTTTTTATGCTATTTGTGTCTCAATAAGCTGGAAGGGAGAATAACCATAATGTAGAGAGTTTAAAATGCTTATTCTCATCAACATGTAAGCTCACACATATCCCCGAGGGAAGACGTGAAACAAATAAACAGACACATACACACTGCATTTGTGCGTGTGTGTACACGGTATACAGTGTGCTGGGCTTTAATATATATATATATAAATCCACTACTATATTTACATGTATGCTTACACAAGTCCAACTCAAGAAAAGATGAATCTATATCGAAACACATCCACACATGCTCGAATGCACTCAAGCTGATTTTACACCACCAATTTACACCAAAAGTGCGAGCGCGTAGGAGGCGCGTTAATTTAGAGATACTGAATTATTTATGAATTGGTGAGACATCATGCATTACTTGGCAATGAAGAAATGACTGCTGACAGATATAAAGATGTACGCTCTCACCAAATCGTCTTACACGTAATATTGATGTGTTATTCAAAAAAAAAAAAAAAAAAAAAAAAGGTTGTGACTCAGGTTTTACAAATGCCCTCATGTCAGTTTGGATATTCAATCAACAGGGTTCTCCACGGACAAACTGTTTCAGCACAGGATGGTGGTCTAAACCACTGAACTGCCTCAACATGTGTTGGCACAATCTGCTGCATCAGGATTACAGACATCAAAAGCTGAGCTGAATAAATAAGAGACGCATCTGACTTTAGTGTGGTTTCACAATTCATGTTACAATAAATGTTTAATTTGTGTAGATAAATATAAATGTCTCTGACTTTGAGTGCACGCAAAACATAAAAAAAAACATGCATCAATGCCGCATTAAATCTGCATTAATGCTGCATTAAATCTAATCTAATCTCCAACAGCAGCAACATTAGAATGCATACTTTGTAAAAGGAATAAAGCAATTCAGAATGTGCTATAAAAGAAAAAAATAATAGGAAGGGTGTTCAAGTCAAACCGGGACTTGTGATGAAATTTACATTTAGGCATTTGGCCCTTATCCAGAGCGACTTACATTTGAGCAGTTGAGGGCCTCGTTCAAAAGCCCAACAGAAACAACTTGTGGGATTTAAACCTGGGACCTTCCAGAACGTAGTCCAATGCCTTAATCACTGAGCGCAGAACCACATGAAGTATCTTGTGAACGAAGGCGTAAAAACCAACTGACCTTAAGAACTTTAAACAATGTACAGTGATGAGACTCTTAGCCTGAGTAAAACATTTTAAGGAAGCTGTGAATGATGATCCCGGCCAGTGCAGTCATTCCTGTAAACATTCCATGAGAGGAATGCCTGTTTGACGGATAACACCACGTCCACATCACAGGAACTCAGTTGGGATGTAATGTCACATCCCCAGTACAGTCCTGACCTCGCACCAAGCCATTTCTATATAGCCATTTATATAGAGAAAAAAAGTCCCGGTTTGACTTGAACGCCTCTTATAAAAATGTACTCAGTAACAACTGCATGCATCATTATTATTTTTCTATAGAAGCACATAGTACACCACCAAGTGTTTTATTCTTCAAAATGCACCTTTTAAGGAATTATGGTCTTTTTTTTTTTTTTTTTTTAATAAAAATCGATTATTGGTGGATACAGGATAATGCTGACAACTCAGTTCCTGTTATCACTTATACTATAGCAGATACAAACAGTATTCCCAACACCAGCCCCTATGTCTTTCTCTCTATGTTAAAGTTAAAGTAAGACACACCTACAGTATACTGTATCCTCTCTCCTCAATACTTTCTAGTGGCAGAAACCCCACTGACTTCCAACATGCTGACACTCCTTTCATAAATGTGTCAGAGCCTGTGTGAGCTAACTCATGGCTTTGCATTACAGATGGGTGGGAAAATCGAAATTCAGTTATGTGTTGTGATGGCAAGATTTGTGTGGCAAATCTTGCCTCACCAGCCTCACTTTAAGAAAAGAGGAAAAACTAAAAGGCTTGGGAGAGAATTTGGGCATTGTGGATGGATTTTATACAAATTACAAATCTTAAAATATCTATCTGTCTATCCATTTACATTTTGATATTATTATTATTATTATTATTGGCCAGCATTATTGCATGCATAAAACCATGCTTAAACCCAAATCTGTAGTAAAGAAAAAAAGAAATGAAGATAAAAAAAAGTAAAGAAACGAGTATCATGCTGAGCTCAGCGGACTGCCTGCCTAAGCCCTGATACTGTTTGTAACCCCCCGCAAACCTGCTGACACGTTTCACCATATTTCATCTGAAATTGACACTTCACATCGGCTTAATGTGAGAGGGGACCATTAGTCATTCCCATCATCTTCGTATTCATTATCAGCACCAGCAGCCTCATCAGCTTTATCATCTTCATCCTTAGCATCATTATTAAACATCACTTACCGCTGGCTTGATCTCACACAGAGGTTTTGACTCGACTGTGTGACGGCTAAAAGACTATTTCTCCTTCCACTGAAGTTGATTTATTGCACTGAAGGAGAAGACTGTGAACTTGGGAGTAAAGCTGGAGGAGCACACACGCAGGGTCAATTTCTCAGTGCTTCACATTAATGGAAACTGAATGTGTGGGAATGGACCTGAGCAAATTAAATGTTCTAATTACACTACTTGGCTGGTGGATTGGTCTCTAATCATCTTTATTAACTTTTTTTTTTATATGGCATTTATTTATCAGCAGTTTCCAGGATGTCAGACACATTTTTAAAAGTGAATCCACTCTGCTTTAAATGCAATAATTACGGTGGTAGTGGTGGTGTGTGTGTCACAGTGTCAACTGCGAACAAGGTTAATTTAAGCCGGTGGTCGGATGTGATTAAGGCTCAAAAATCGAGGACTCAAATCAAAATCCTAAAATGTGTGTTAATCAGTGCAAATGGGGCTGAGATTGTAAAGACTGCACTCTTAGAATTTTTTTTCCATACGGTGTAGTGGTACAATAAAAACAAGAGCGCCCTCACACACTATGGCGAGATAGGGCTGATATCACAGTGCTTGAGCGCTAATTGATTTATTTGCCATTTAATTTACATTTAATTTGACACTGAAATTTAAGGCCAGAACAATGAACAAAGATTCTAATTAAGCCTTTAACTACAGTGAAACCTTGGAGCATAATTCGTTCCGGAAGTGAGCTCGTATTTCAAAACACTCGTAAACCAAAGTGAATTTCCCCATAAGAAATAATGGAAAACCAAATTATTCGTTCCACAGCCCCAAAAAATAAATACATAAAAATAATTAATGCAAAATATGAAGTAATATATATATATATATATATATATATATATATATATATATATAAATTAACCTGCACTTTACCTTTAAAAAAAGTCTAAATAAATCCTGACAGATAAGTGTTTTCGTTTATGCGCGCAGGCACTGTGTGTATGTGTGTTTTTGTATGTGTGTGACGCTAAAGTAAGAGGAGAGGAGAAATTAGCCCTTCCCCTCTCCCTCTTCTCGTCTTACACAGTTACCCTTCCTCCTCTCTTATTTGAGTTTCAAACACACGGCACAACGGAAACACTGTTTTATCAGGAAAATAAACAAGAAATCTCTCTAACGACACTCGAATGAGCGACACACTAATGGAATCACTGCCTGTAAAGTAAAACAAATTAACCTGCAATTTACCAACCAATGTAGCCCTTATTTGTGTGAAAAACCATTGGCTCAGTTTTGATCATGTGACGTCCTGCGTCAAAACAAGAAGTGCATGCGTGATACTCGGTATTCGTAAACCAAGACTTTTTGTTTTTCAAGTCAAAATTTATTAAAAATATTTGCTTGTTTGTGTGGAACACTTGCAAACCGCGTTACTCGCAATCCGAGGTTCCACTATATAACTGTAAGAACAGTCAAGCGTTGCTCTACCAAATTTCAACTCAGTGGGGTTTACACTTATGCAGTTAAGACTACATTTTGAAAACATTTTATGAAACAAATTGTAACACTACACATTATAAATTCTCTAAAAACTCATGCAAGGCATCGTATACATATACTGTAATATATACTCTATCCATTCATCCTCATTCTTTCTAGGAACCTCTGTAATCCAACTAAGGACCATGGAGGCCAACGGTGACCATTGTATTTATTCCCATTTTTACTACTGTGGTAGGCCCTCCGGTCGACATTCACACACGCCTTTGCACAATACGGGCAATTCCGAAATACCCTTTAGCTTAAATAAAAAATAAATTACATGTATCTGTATGTCTTAAGCACGGGGAGAACATGCAAACTTCATGGAGGCCTGGAGCCCAAGGCTGGAATCAAACCTGGACCCTGGAGGTGCAATGCGACAGAGCTAACCACTACACCACTGGGCCGTCATTATGTACTCTATAGCCCATAGTTATTGCCTATTAATCCTGCAACAGCTATGTTGCCCTTATTTGTGTGAGAGCAAATAAAAAAAGAAGCAAAATTTTCACATGTGAAAAACCCATGTAATAAGGCCACTATTAAGCAGCCTCCTGCGACCCTGTAAACTGAATAAGCAGTACAGAAGAATGAATGATCATTCTTGCACACCTTAAAATATGGAAACATATTTAAGCTTTTTTTTTTTTTTTTACTTTAAAGATGACAAAAATGTATGCTGTTAAAGTTTCAAAAACTTTACTTTTACCTTGTTTACTACCAGGGAAACAGTACCAACAAAATGTTGTATAAAATAGAAAACCATAATTTTTTTCTATGGAAGCACTTTTCACATTACTCTTCACTTTTATTACTTTTTCTTTACTTTTTTTCATTTTTCTTTTTGTTTAATTCTTGTCTGATTTACTTCTCAACCTCTCTGTCTGCTCTCCCTACCTGTTTCTGTTTCTTTACACGTAATATCCATCGTCTTTTGATTGTACGTATATACCGTCCCTTATTTCATGTTTACTTATGTGTCCCATCCGCTAAATGAAAAGAATTGAAATAAAGTCACCTGATAAAAGCAGTCTGTGTTTCAGAAGGTCAAGGAAACAGATAGGTTGGAGCAGATAGCTGGCGGGTTGCAGCCTCTCTGACCAGCTGGACCGAAAAGCCTTTCATTAAAACACCATTTGAGGATAGAAGGTAAAGTGCAGACTCTCCAGTGGTTATGTAAATCCCTCATTTATATTCTAGACAGGTTAATAGGGAGTGCTCATTCTTCAGCCCCGGCCCACAATAAGTGCTGATTGCTCTTGACTGAATCTTCACTAATGAGGACAATGCGTGAACCCCATGAGAATGGGAAAAGTTTCAGCGGAACTATAAGACGTAAGAAAAGTATGCAAGACACTGACAGATTACGACCAATCCACAGTATAGCAAAGATATCCACATAGTTAAGATAGAGAGAGAACGAGAGATGTTAATGCATTTCATCCGAACTGGTAGTGTATTCAGGAATTCATTGAAGGTCTGAAAGTGGAAACATGCAAATATCAAATCATCTGTAAATTGATAGATGTGACACTAATGCAATTTGCAGGAATGTCAGACAGTAGTAAACACATTGGTGAGCTTTTAAAATGACTCTTTTAATTATTCAAGGCCAGATCTAGGCTATTGATCTGGCTTTAAATCGCACATGAACAGGTGTAGGAAATAAAATACTGCTATGAAAATTCCAGAGAAAATGATTGAAGTAAAGTTAATTGACATTTGCGGGTAAGGGACGATGTGAGATAACTGGTTAGAGTTGACAGGAAGGCTATGGTGATGTAAACCACCACTCTTTACAACCATTGTAAGCAGAAACATATTCCAAAATAATCTTTGAGGTGTTTGGTTCCACTCTTGTCAGAAAAGAACATTAATCTGAGACTCTCGTTCTCGTGACTGGGCAAAAAACGGTGCTGTCATTTTCTTACAAAACCAACGGTCCAAACAAATGTTGCTTTGAGGTTTACACTGTACAGGGTATATAAAACAAGTTATAGTACTATGCATTATAAAGGGTGTGAAGACTCATGCAAAGCATCATACACAGTACATACACTGTACATTACCATCCATCCATCTAGGAACATCTGTACTCCAACTAGGGAGCATGAAGGCTAATGGTGACTATTGTATTTATTCCCGTTTTTACAGCCTCTGGTCAACATTCACTACGTACAATTTGGGAACGCCAATTAGCCTAATCTGCATGTCTCTGGACCGTGAGAGGAAACTGCCCAAGCACATGCAGAACATGCAAACTTCATGGACCCAAGGCAGGAATCGAACCAGGACCCTGGAGGTGCAAGGCGACAGTGCTAACCACTACGCCACCGTGCCACCATTATACTGTATACTCTATAGCCCATACTTATTTCTCATCAATCCTGCATCAGCTATGTAGCCCTTATTTGTGTGAAAGCAAATTAAAAAAGAAGCTAAATTTTCAAATGGGAAAAACTCATGTGATAAGGCTTGCATCTTTTTGTAATCGGATCTCCTGGGTTCTATCAAAGCTAGCATAGCATACCAGTTTTAGTTATCTTATCAGTCTAGCAGTAATAATCTGACATTATTTTTTCAGTAGCATTCGCTTAGACCACGGATGATGTGCTATCACTAGTGAGTAACTGTTACACATCATCATGTCGCTCTCTAAGCTGTCCAAGCACATGGCTTATTGCCTGCATGACAGATTATCCAATCAAAAGCCTGACTATTAGCAAGTGGATGGGATTAGCTTTGAGCCTCCATTTTCATATGCTTGAATGACAGAAAGAGGAGATGAGCTTAAGAGTCTACATCCACATCCATACACTATCTCAGATCAGCGCTGAGCTGAGGCACGATGAGCCGTGATCTTGTCTTTTATTCTTGCTGGAAGGATTAGAGACTAAAGAAGCAGCACTTGTGTAGCTCCAGTAGCACTTAACTAAATCACTTAGTTTAACCCCTGGCACCCGATGTTCCTGAGCTGAGCATTGCTTAGAAATGTCATTAGAACTGATTAAAAGTCCTCTAATAATATAGAATGTTTTATTCAGTTTCCAGATGTTACATATGACAAACAGCTGAAAGAATAGTTTCTGCTCTTCTAAATAATGCATTTATTTCATAAAGTAAAACAGCACACATCAGCACTTGCTGGTTATTTTAAAAATCTGTTCTTATGAAAAATTCATGGAAATTTAAAAAGATGAGTGGGAGTCGGCTCAGATTTTTGCTTTATAAGAATAGTCATAACAATAATAATTTTTAAACTTATCATTAACTGTTATAGTTTTACAAGTGAAACTATATTTAATAAAGAATGAATACAGAATTTTAATTTCTCCAGTATACACTTATGATCATATTTTATTTAATCATTCTATATAAAGCATAAACAAATAAACGTTTTGATGTAGGTACATACAAACATTAATGCATTATCAATGGGACAGACATTTTTTATGTTGATAATATATAAGATGTCTGGCCCCTTATTTACTAAGCATCTCAGAATCACTCCTAGGAATTGCGCTCAAAGTTAATTTAGGACTAAAAATATTCCTACCTCAGACTAGGACATAAAAGTTATTTATGAGACTTCGTACTCTTACTTACTTAGCGAGGAGTAGGACTGCTAGACTAAGACCGTTTTGCTTGCGGAGGAGGTAGTAAAATGTGAAGAAATTATTTAATATAAATAGGTAAAAAAAATACAATTTAATATATATTACATTAATGTTCATGTTGACTCCATAACCACTTGAGTGTTGATGCTGCCATAATGTTTTTGGTTCACATAAGCCTCCTCGTTGGTACTTGGAACAATTCTTTTAATGTGTTTGCCATGGATGATGCTCACAGCTCCTGGGAAACTATCGATGCACATGAACTGAACTTGTTTTTCGTTGATTTCACGCTGAGTGGTGGGGAAATGTTTAAATCTGTGCATGATCTGCGATGCGATAAGAGCAGAGTTTGATTTATTATTTCCGACATTGTCGGCTGTGACAAACCCAAATCATCACTGTTTCAAAGCTGCATCTTCACTGTTACGTAAAGTATCAGTCATCTGTGGTGACAGCATGCGAAATGCTCGTTAATGGACCAGTTGCATACCGCACGCGATGTGTCACAAAAAGTATTCCATTTTAATCCAAATGGTTCTTTATGAGCTCCGTGTCCATCAACGTTACCAAAACGTCTCTCCTCTGGGCACTCTGCCTGAATGCTATTTCTTTGTAATTCTTAAACAGGTAGGACAGCTCTGAAGCTCTCCTACATTTTGGTGGAGATAGGAGTGAGTTCCAGTTTCAAGAATGTTCGTTCTTATAATTTGCTTCTACTCCTACTCCTAAAAGTAGGACCAAAATTTTGTCACTCACTCACTCACTCATCGTCTATACCGCTTTATCCTGTATTCAGGGTCACAGGAGCCTATCCCAGGTGGCTTAGGGCATGAGGTGGGGTGCACCAAGGTGCTAATCCATCGCAGATTTTGTCACTCATTTAGTTTTTGGCCAGTTAGGAGTGATTTCCTACTCTGAGGTGCTTAGTAAATATGGGCCATGAATAGCAAAAGCATCCCAAATGTCTGTAAGAGTTTAATATAATTTAATAACATATACCGTATGTGGCATCATAAAGAAACTTGTTATTACTAAGTAATTATCCTCATGTACCTATTTATTTATTATAATGAACAAAGCTACAGCGTATCTTAGATGGGGAAGAGATTTTATAAGATTTGAACATTAAAGAAAGTTTTTTTCAAGAGTAAATAAGACTTTTTAAGTATTTTTTAATCAAATTAGTACTCCCTAGATTAAGCTTAGTGCTAAGCACTCTCCATTTCAAAAACAGTTTCAAATACTGCTACTTGTTATTACTATGTAATAATCCTCATATATTTGAAGATCAAAACAATAGAATTAAGACAAAAATAAAATCAGAGCCTTGCATGAAAATCAACCCCCCCTGAGTATCCTACAATTAGAAATAGTATAAAAACTGAACTGAGAATGAATTGAAATATTATATTACTTTGTGGCTGAAGCTTGAATTTTATTTGGACTCAAACGCACAGTCATGTGAAAGCCATGCTCATCCCTAATATTATAAACCATGCATGCAATCATAAATAAGGCCAATACTGCACAATATTGATGAAATCTGCAGTGGTAGAAAAAAATAACCAGGCGTAGGAATGACTCATGTGGGCCTGAGCAGCTCACTACCAGGCGAGCATTAAACCTGCACTGTGCTTCTTCCTTGAGCATGTGGACGCAGTGGGGAAAGACAGTCGAGACCCCGGGCGATCGCGTCGAACCGCCAGGAGCGGAGAAACCAGATTTATTTTCTCTGGGTGGTAAAAATAAAAACAGCTCTCCAGAACAGAGTCGCGAGCTGGCAGAGAATTAAAGCACAGCACGCACAAACTCACACACCCCTCCCAGCAACTGGTGCTGTAAGATACAGGAGGGGAGGGAGTGGTGGAAAAAAAAACTAAAAAACCAGTGACGCAGATGTACAAAGTGTTATTATTCATCTTAGTGTAATTATGTCTTAAAAAACATTTTGTTTATGTTTTAACTCTGCTTTGATAATGTAAAAAAGCGGGCTTTGACACAGTGTTTTTAATGAACGGTAAGGGACTGAGGGAGACAGAGTTGATAGATTTAAGGAGAAATCAAAGGATCCCAGTCCTGATGCAGTTTTTTTTTAATACTCTTCCCTCCTGAAGAGATATCCGTCATTACTCTGGCAGTATCTTATAAGACGCCAGGTTGATGACCATTTGTTTCTGAGCAATTGAGGGTGAAGGATCAAGTGCCCAAAAGTGGCAACCTGGCAACCCTAGGGCTCAAACTGGGCACCCTCCGTTCAGTATTCCAGTGCCTTACCTACAGTACCAGGCTGCATCTGCCCACACTGATGCACATATCTAGACGGCATCATTATAGATTTTTTTTTCGCCTTTTACGTATTATTGTAGGAGGCATCTAAAGCAGACATCAACAGGTTTTTTTTTACATTTTTTCAATTTTACAAAGTTTTTTTTGATGGTGTGCCAGAAGATTTCAAAAGAAACTTATATTTTGCTGCAAATTAGTCCAGAAATTCACTCCACACATGGATTCACACATTACACAGATGTCACACATTTCTGTCTGGTTAGCTTATTGTACCCTACCATGATATAAGCACTTATCCCCCCATACATTATAGCACATTATCACCGGTCCCTCATGCAGAAAGCAGATATTTGAGCAAACAAGAAAAGAAAAAAGGAAAGAATTAAAAAAAAATCTCCAGATATGAATATTTTATAAATTATAAGATACATATTTTTTTCGAATACTGTTACAGAAATAGTTTCAAATTCTCAAAGAACTAATTTCTTACTTACTTCCACTTGAATGTATAATTTAATAAGCATAAATTTTTTATTTAAACTCAAAGTGGTAACAGAACATTAAAACTTGATCAAAACAGTATGAATGATCAAAACAGTATGAATGATCAAAACAGTATATTTCTATTAGTATTTACTTTTCATATGGAACAGATGAGGAGTACAACATAGCACAATCAAAATCTAATATGATCAATATGATCAACAGTACCCTAATATCTGCATGATCTACACATTTAAAGTCTATACAGTATATGCAGTCATGTTCAAAAGTTACCCCCCCTTTAAAAAAAATAGTTTCTGTAAAAGCATAATCAAAGTTGTCTGATCATAGAGTCTCAGTATATGACAAATACAACCTCTGACAAACAACAACATAACTTTTTTTTCACTGTACCATTATTTATTTAACTAAAATTAATCCAAAAAGAAAAAAAACAAACATTTGGGTGATACTAAACATCCCATGATTCACTAACTTGTTTATCCACCTTTAGCAGCAGTAACTTGAAATAATCGTCTCACATCATTTCGCTCCGTTCTTCTTCACAACATTGCTTCAGATTCACAGCCCTCTTAATATCCTCTCACAGCATTTCAATCGAGTTGAGGTCTGAACTCTGACTAGGCCAGAACCTATTCCAAAACCTTTTATTTTTCGGCCATTCTGATGTAGATTTACTGTTGTGCTGTTGCATGAACCAATTTCAGCCAAGGTTTAGCTGTCAGACTGATGGTGTCACATTTGCCCCTGAAATACTCTGGCATACAGAGAAGTTCATGGTCAACTTATTGATTGTCAGCAACTGCAAAACAATCCCAAACCATCACCCCTCCACATCTGCCTGTAGGGTATTTCTCTGACCATTGTATGGTCTGACCTTGGGGTGAATGTGCTGTAATGTCCATTCCTGGGTGGATTGGCAACTGTTTTGAATGCTTTTCACTTCTGAATAATCTTTCTCATTGTAGAACAATGATCTGGTTTTATGACTCATTCCAAATTGACTCACAGCAACCATTGCTTCTCTAAGACCTTTGCTAATGTCTTTCCCCCTTGGCATTGTGTTAACACACACCTCCAAATGCTTCAAACCAGCAAACTGCCAAAACTTCGGCTTTTATAGAGGTCTGCACACTGATCAGTCAATCAAGGGTTGATGATTAGCAGCACCTGGCTGCACCTTACCCTCTTAAATCCTGTGAAAGCAGTAAGGGGGTACTTAGTATTGCCTACGTTTTTTTTTTTTTTTACATTGGTATTGTGGACCTCACAGCGTTAATCTGAACATTCTGGTGAGCTGAAAAAAACGTGCACCACTTATTCAGACTTGTTCTGCTGTCTGTTCAGGATACATGATCTGTTCATTGTGTAATAATACATTCACGTTTGGGTTTCATCCCTAGCTGATATGCAAGCTGTGTGTGTGTGTGTGTGTGTGTGTGTGTGTGAGTGAGAGTGAGAGAGAGAGAGAGAAGAGAGAAAAGAAGAAGAAAGTAAAAAAAAAAAACCAACGTAGGAGAGATGAGAAATTTTATTGTGCCACTGCAATAGTAATGTTTCATTAAAGAAGCCAGCAAAGGGCCAAACAATCAGCAATAAAAGTGTATGTGAGCATGGATGTGTCCCCTGGGTGTACTAACTTCCTGTCTCTGTAGTGTGAAATCACTCTCTTTTTCTCTCTCTTACACTCTCTCTCTCTCTCACACATACGTAGACACACATGAGCATCTACCCCCAAAACACACCCACACACCCACACAAGCTCTAGGGGAGGGTAAAAACCAGCAGGCTCACACATAGCATGCATCTTCAATCACCTCTGCTCCATTAACAACCCTGCAGTACATAACAACTCCAAACGATTGTCAGGGAAACAGGCAATTACAGCTGCAAACACACCAAAAGCTTTTTTATGCAGCTGCACAAGACCCAGAACGTCTGTGATCATGTGACCCTCATCACCATCAGCCTGTGGTGTTTGGTTCTTTTCAGTTCTGCTTCATTCCACTGAACTATGTTCTGTTATTTGTTCTGCTGCATTGTATTGTGTTTCTGTTCTGTTTACTCCATTCTCTTCTGCATTCTAATCTGTTCTGTTCTGCTCCTTATTGTTCTGTTCTGCTGCATTTAGCCATGTTATGTTCTAATCTGTACTGTTCTGCTTCGCTGTATTCAGCCATGTTATGTTCTATTCTGTACTGTTCTGCTCCCTATTGATCTGTTCTGCTGTATTGTATTGTGTTTGGTGCTGTTTTTTCTATTCCATTCTGTTCTGTTTCCTATGGTTCTGTTCTGCTGCATTCTGTCATGTTATGTTCTAATCTGTATTGTTCTGCTCCCTATTCATCTGTTCTGCTGTATTGTGTCTGGTGCTGTTTTGTTCTATTCCATACTGTTCTGCTCTCTATTGTTCTGTACTGTTGCATTCCATAATGTTTTGTTATTTTCGGTTCCACTGAATTCTGTGTTTTTTTTTTTTTGTTCCACTTGATTCTGTCCTGTACATATGGCTCAGTTCTACTGTTTTATGTTTTGCTTTGTTCTTTTTTGTTCTGCTCTGTTTTGTTCTGCTCCCTATGGTTCTGTAGAGCTGCCTACTGACGTGTTATGTTATAGTCAGTACTATTCTGCTTTGTTCTGCTTTCTATGGTTCTGTTCTGCTGCATTCCACTGTGTTTGCTCCCACACCATTTTTTACTGTTTTGTATGCTTCTGTTCCACTGAATTTCCTGGTGGCCTGTTTTCTTTCGTTCCACTTGATTCGGTTCTGTACATATGGCTCTGTTGTACTGTTTTATGTTTTGCTTGCAGTGTTCACGTTTGTTCCTCTCTGTTGCATTCTGCTGTCTTCTGTTCTGCTCCAAATAATTCTGGTCTGTTGTGTTCTTTTTGAGTTCATGCATTCTATTCTGCTCTGTTTTTTTTATTTTTATTTTTTTATCTATTTCAACTATACTTTTCCATCTTCCTTCGGTCCAGAAATTAATGTAATAAACATTCTTGTCTAATGTTCACTGTAATAGAGATACACTGTATCCTCATGTGAAGGGCATGGCCTATCTGAAACTGAAGCAGCTATTTTGATTTCTTGTTGCTTAAACTGTCTATAGCCTGTCAACTTCAGCGGGTCTAAAAGAGGAACGAAAGGAAGAGAATGAACACATACAGGAAAGAAGGGCAGAGAAGTTCTCGGCAGTGGAGCTAGGTGAGAGTTAAGACGTGAACAGCTCCTTCACACAAAATGCTTGAATGTGAGAAATGTCAGGAATTATTACTCCTAACTATAGTGGGAGTAAAAAGTGAGCCATAAATATGCTGTGACTGTGATGATAATAGGAATTCAATGTATAAAATAACTCACAAGAAACATAATTGAGTCAATCTTGAGGCAGTTAAAAGGCCCCTCTTTAAAAATAAATAAATAAATAAAAAAGCAAAGCAAAGAAAATAAATCCCATAGAGATTGATTTCTTTTTTGTGTAATGATGAGTATGAGCTGAAGAATGCGAAAGGATTTCTACTCCACATGCCTGGAAAAAAAATAGATGTAGTAGATGCAAGTCTTGAAGCGGTACACTGTTAGCCAGGGAAGATTATAAATCAAAGGTGTTGTCATGACATTTAAGCTTTAAACCCAGACATCCAGCATAGAACACTACAGTGCTGTTGAATCCTTGAATCTGATTGGTCCAAAGGTGACAGCTACTCTGACTGCTGGAGTATTGGTTGGCTGAAATGCAAATACTCTAACTCTTTATACACACACACACACACACACACACAGACTCTCAACATTTGTGAAAAAATTATTTGGAGTAATAAAACACTTCAGGATGATTTTTTGGAATAATATGTCTGTTTGTTTGTGCACGCATCACATAAAAACTACTGGACAAACTTTACTGGTGTTTCCACATGTACAGTACAGTACAACTTGAGATAACATATAGGCTCTGTTTTATCACAATCAGCCAACAAGAAGAGAAGATATGCAAATTTGAAATTTAAATGGAAACTTATGGAAGTATAATAGTGCCAAAATTCCTCAAAGCAAAATAGCAGGTTGAATTACATGAACTGAAAAAAACTTGTT
>JAQMYJ010000004.1:7305944-7322030 GCA_030014305.1 Clarias laeviceps | reverse complement strand
TCTATGTACAGCATTCGAACATATGTGTCCTTATTGTCCAAGTGTGTGAGGGCAAGATGGAGTGTAGTGGAGATGGCGTCGTCCGTTGAGTGGTTAGGACGGTACGCAAATTGCAGTGGGTCCAGTGAGGGACCCTATTCCAATAAATGAAGGCATAATACTGATTAACTTTTAAACACAGTGCGGTGATGAGATTCTCACGTTTCTGGTTACACAGTTGCTTACCATCAATAAAATACAGCGGCCTGATATTTCAAATCTCGTTCAGGAAACCAGCAGGGACGACATTCAGGGGCTGAACTGGTGTGCTTTATATGAAATATGATGTCTTTTTAGAACAGAAAAGAAAATAAGCTCAGACTGATTAAACATCACAGTACACTCTGCAGTGGGCAAGAAATCATGAGATGATGGTGTGATGATCTAATGTTGGTTATCAAGACAAACTTGCAGTTTCAGACACTTAATTTTAACAAGCTGTTTAACAGCTCGCTGGAAAAAAAATGCTAACTGTTATACAAACACATCTGAATGGTGCAAACATTTAAAGAAGGTGAAGCAGGGAGTCTGATCATAGCTCTGGGAAACAGAGAAACCTTTGATGGTATCCAAGCACTAGTGAGATGCTGGGATAAGAGTGTACAAGGGATTATATAGAGAAATAAAGGGAGTTTTTATTCTCATAACTGTGTTCTGTTATTCTGCACAATCAAAAGTCCCGGTTTGACTTGACCACCCCTCGTAGATAGACAGATAGATTTTTCCCCCCTACTCACTTGCTTAAGATAAACTGAAATGTCTTTCTTTTTTTTATTTTATAATTATATCCCGCAAAAGGGAGTCAAAAACGGCATAGTTTAATTAAATTTCACACGGCACCCCTCCTCCTTTCCCCTCACTGACCACATTGTAATTGCATTTGCAGCATCATTCGAGCAGACAGAGTGAAGGATGATTGTGTTGCTCTGGTAATACCCGCACCGGACCCATACGCTGCCTGGGAAATGTGGAAGCACTACACTTAAACCCACACTCCGTCACCACATGCAGTAAATATCCACAGGCAGGCAGTTACCTCTGAGATTCCAGCTGCCGTGTGGCAGGACCTGAGAACAGACCGGTTTCAAGGTTTCGCCCTCGCCGCTGACCTTCAGGATTGTTTGCACGTGGTACTAGTTATTGGCTCTTGTCGAGTCTCATTAGCTTGTGTCTACACACCTGTTTGTCTTCCATGTTTGCAAAGTTTCGCAAATGTTAACTGCGCTTCGAAGCCGTAGCTCCTTGTAACATATTTAGCGGTTGTTTAAACCGCGTTTCCTCATCCATGTTCCTGTTTGCGCTTCATTCTAGTCCATTACTGGATTACTTATTACAATATAGACACAAAGTATACATTTGAAATTACAAATTTTATTTCAATTACGAAAAATAAATAAATAAACAATTAGGGCCACAAATGGATTATGGGTTTGTTCATGATACCGTGATGAATAGAAATCGGATAGTTTTGTTTTCTGCTGTGAAAAATGATAGAGAAAACAAAAAGGAGAACCATAGAGCGAGAGATGGTGCTGAGATATTAGCAGTGATTACATTTGCAGTGTCCATCCCTGCTGCTCAGCCTGTTCTTCCTGCCGTGCCAACATCGTCCATCTGAAACGCCACCCAGCCAACAATGACTGGGAGAAAAACCCCAGCTGTCTCCTCCTCTACCCTTATCACATGATTTGCTTTCTCTTCCTTAATTTTCTACAGTAACCTTAACCCTCCTCTTCCTTACACCTTCTTCTTTAGCCCTTCCTCATCTTTTTTTCACCTTCTCCTTTTCCTTCATCTTGTCTTCTCTCATCCTTTCTCATTTACATCACCCTCTCCACTTTGGTCTTCGTGCCTCCTTTATGTGTCCTCTTGCACTTTTTTGTCATCTCTTCTCCTCGTCTCATTTTCCCTTCATTTTGTCTTCTGTCATCTTTCCTCATTCACCGTCTTGTTTCCACTTTCCTCTTCTCCGCTCCTCCTCATCCTTTCCTTCCCTTTTCCATATGCCCTTCTCCCTCATGCCATATTCTCTCTTTATTCCTCCTGCCTTTTTTTTAATCAATTTTCTTCTCTCTTCCTTTTTACTTTTCTCTTCACTCCTCCTTCTTTATGTCCTCTTCTCCTTCTTGTTCCAACCTTTCTCTGCTCCCCTCCCTTCTCCTCCCAGTTTCCTTTTTTCCCCTTCTTATCCTTGCTCATCTGTCTCTTTCTTCTTCCTGCCGTTCTCCTCCATATTTTCCCCCTACCCTCATTTCTCATCCCCTCTCTTTATTCTCTCCCACCTTTCCCCTCTCCTCCTTTTTTCTCATTATAGGTTCTAAAAGGGGAACATTATATGCAAAGTGGGTTAAGCTGTGTTTGAGTGTGTATGACGAGTACCCTCGACTGCTCTCTATGCTTCTTTTCGTGCCCAATCTGGGGATGAAAAAGGAGTGTGTTTCTAATGTGTTTTATGTGTTTCTGAAAAATGTAGCTGATCTGGTTTTTAATCACACTGCTACCCCGGAGGTAGTAAATTACCCAGGATTTTTCCTTCATGCTTAAAGATTATCTACTTATTATATCTGTAAAATGATTTGTCTTACTGTGTATACTGAACTCCGTCTCCTACTCATCATTCGTCAAGATTGTTCTGTGCTGAATCTTGAAATAAATTAACATCTTTGGAGCTGAACAATTTGGTTGGATTATTAACAATTTGGCCCGAACCCCGTCTCTGTGTGCATGGAGTTTGCAATGTTCTCCCCGTGCTTGGTGGGTTTCCTCCGGGTACTCCGGTTTCCTCCCACAGTCCAAAGACATGTACTGTAGATCAGGCTAACTGGCGTTCCCAAAATTGCCCATATGTGTAAATGAGTGTGTGTGTATGTGTGTGTGCCCTGAGATGGACTGGCAACATGTCCAGGGTGTACCCCGCCTAGTGCCCTAAGCTCCAGGCCTTCTGCGACCCTGAATACAGGATAAAGCGGTATAGACGATGAGTGAATGAGAGAGAGAGTGAGTGAGGAGCTAACATTAACTTGCTCATTCGCTCATGTGACAGAAACCGAATGCAGATAAAATCAAACAGATACAGGTCCAAAGCTTCACTTCATGCAATGTTCAAAAAATTTAAATGTGGAGAAATCTCAGTGACTTGGACCATGGCATAGTTGTTGCCATAGTTGTTGCCAGTAGGGCTGGTTTGAGTGTTTCATAAGCTCCTACTCTACTGAGATTTTGTTGCAGGTCTCTTGAATTTACACAGAATGGTGGAATATAGTGAGATGTGGTACAGTACTGCAGTCAGAAATGATGAGGAGGGTTCAATGTCAAAGAACAACCAGACTATTTTAAACTATAAGGATGGCTATGCTAACACAAATAAGCACTCTTAACAACTAAGTTGAGCAGAAAATCATTCCGTAATGCACAACATAAACATTTTAAGGCATGTGTTAGAACAGCAGGAAACTACATTGAATTGTGCTCTTGTCAGATAATAACAGGAATCTGAGCCAATTCTGGGACAATGAGTTCTGAACCTTAACACATCAATGACTTCACAGAATTTTCAACAGATCTGAATCTGTGTTAGAACAAGTGCATTAAAACAGACGTATGATGTTGAGGGTTCGAGTTCCACCTCGGTTCTGTGTATAGAATTTGCATGTTCTCCAAGTGCTTTGTAAGTTTCCTCCCAAGACATGCAATTTCCAGTCCAAAGACATGCAGATTAGGCTAATTGGTGTTCCCAAATTGCTTGTAGTTTGAGTGAGTTTGCATGTTTGGGTGCCCTGTGATGAACTGGCACCACATCCAGGGTTACCCCACTTTGTGCCCTGAGTTCCTTAGGACAGGCTCCTGGTTTCCTGCAAAACTGTACAGGATAAGAGGAAGAGATAATAAGTGAGATCGTGAGTGTGATTTGACTTGGAGCTGAAAGTACTGTCGAGCTGTGTAAGTCGCAGGTGTGTAATATTCAGTAATCGTTTCTGAAAGATAAATAGTCTGGTTTCTTGGTGGGCTGGAGGCCAGAGAGCAGTGATTTCCCTAAGTCAGCATAGTACTTGTCCTGCTTTCAAGCGTGGACCAATAAGTTATGATTTGAGTTATGCATATTTTTAGATTTCTGGTTCGATAAGCTACATTTTGATACAAAGTTTATCACTGCGACATCATTTCCCCTCTTAATATACATAATATACAATACTGTATATACAGAGTCGCAGGGGGCCTGGAGCCTATCTCAGGAAACTTAGGGTATGAGGGGCGCACACACACATACACACACACGGCAATTTACGAACGCCAATGATCCTAATCTGCATGTCTTTGGACTGTAGGAGGAAACAGGAGTACCCGGAGGAAACCAACCAAGCATAGGGAGAACAAACTCCATGCACACAGAGACGGGAAAACATCAAACATGGCCGGGAATCGAACCCTGACCATGGAGGTGCAAGGCGACAGTGCTAACCACTAAGCTTGGTGTTCACGAACGTGCTTTAAAACAATATTTTGAATGAAAACTTTCTAAATCAGGAACATAAGTTACTCATCGACCATAAATTGCCTAATTATAAGATAGGGCAGACACCCTCATCCAGAGCAACTTACATTTTTTTCTCATTATACATCTGAGCAGTTAAGGGCCTCACTCAAGGGGCCCAACAGGCACAACTTGGTGGTCATGGGATTTGAACCTGGGACCTTCCGAACCGTAGACCAATGCCTTAACCACTGACCTAGGAAAAATAAGGCAAAACTAACCGGTGTGATTTAATATCTGATATAACGGGTCACAAATATGCAGATGCAGTGATCTACTGTAGTAACCCAGTCACACCTTTAAAAAAAAGCTGTAAAAAAAAAAAGAAAAAACGACAAAAAATGTTGTTTAAATATTTGTTCTTTGCACAGTTTCTAACATGCATAAATATCATGAAATGTCTCTTGTGGTCCAGAACAAAAGCAGCCCTTAAAAAGTGTAATTACTGCAGTTTTGAGTGATCAGAGTTGTGCTGAGACTGTCACGCTTTGAGCACCCTCCTCTGAGAAAGGCAGACAAACATAAAGTGGAAAGTGTGTGTGTGTGTGTGTGAGAGAGAGAGAGAGAGAGAGGGAGAGGGAGATTGACGAGAGATTCGGCATACAATGCAATACTGCAGCTGCCAAACACTGAGCGGTCTCTCACAGTTGAAACACTGATTAATATTTAACACACATTCTGACAAGAGACAGAAGAAAGCAAAAGAAATCAAAACTCCTTGCCACCACTAGCAGCACCCGTATCTCTCACCTGGGCTGTGTTCTGCTTTATCTGTAAGCGAGACTGCCTTTGAAATGACAGCGCTATTCAGGTTCACATACAGTACTAGCACTACGTGTGTGCTATTTGAAACGGTGAAAGCTAATCATGCAGGCTAATTAGATCGAGATTACATCATTTCTTCCCCTCTTAATCTACTAGGATTAAAGTTGGAGCACATACTGCATTACACAAAGACACAGGATTTAGCTTTCTCTTTAGCTGCTCTAATAATAATAATTATTATTATTTAAATGAAATCATGCCTTTGAAATTGCTCCTTTTTCCTCCCACACACTCAAAGACACGCATATTAGGCTAACTCGTGTTTCCAAATTGCCTGTAGCTTGTCAATATTGTAAGTGTGTGTGTGTGTGTGTGTGTGTGTGTGTGTGTATGTGTGTGAATTGACATCCCGTCCAGGATTTCACCCGCCTCATGCCCCAAGTCTCCCCCCCACCTCCCCCGCCCCCTCTCCCCACGATCCTGTCTACAGGACAAAGCGGTATAGATGGTGATGATGCCTTTGAAATGAAAGCCTATGTGATAGTAAACCTGGAACGGAGAAGCAGCATTGGTAATTTAAACATGGCACAGAACATCAGAATAACCGCCGGGTGTAATCGATTGCTACGCATTTTGCTGACACACACATTAGCTTGTCACACACTAAGCTTCTGGTTATGGAACAGTTCAAGCATGGAATCTCCCATGAGCGCTTAACAGCCGTGTAACTTAATTAATATTAAATGTTTTCCCCTGCTGATCGATATCGAATGCTCCTGCAGAGAACCCATGCAATTAATACTGCCGTTATTAATAATACGATTTACTAATGACAGCAAAATAAAGGTGTAAATGCACTGTTAGATAAACTATTCTTGTGATATTTTACCCTACTCATATATTTTTATTAGGATAAAAACATAACATTAAAAACATATGTTGTAATGTTGAATGAGTGATTGTGGATACATGGATGCGTTTCAGCTAGAACAATTTGTTGAGCTCTAACAGTCATGTGATCCACAATCAAAACATTTAGTCTGGCAATCATGCCCACCACAGATAAAACTGCCAAGCCAAATACTGATAAATCGCTGGCTGAATTCACCGACAAGGATTTGACTTTCGGAACACGTGACGAGCTAACGATGGTCGTTAAGAATCTATATTCATTTAGGATTACAGATCTTTTTCAAGCTCCAGCTGTTCTTTTCCATACTTTTAAGTAGCTGGCACATTTACAATATCTCATCAAGTGTGATTTAATATTAAACTATGGCATATCATCATCATCATCATCACCACCATCATCTATACAGCTTTATCCTGTATACAGGGTCACAGGGCCTGAAGTCTTTCCCAGGATGCCAGTCCATCACAGGGCACACAGACATACTCACACTCATACTATTGACGACACCAATTAGCCCAATCTGCATGTCTTTGGACTGTGGGAGGAAACCAGAGTACCTGGAGGAAACTCACCAAGCACGGACCTGAGACGGGAATCAAACCCAACCCTGGAGGTACAAGTTGACAGTGCAAACCACTAAGCCACCCTTGCACCCTCTGTGCTGCCTGAAGAGTGACTGAAGTCATTGTGTATGTACTCACAATAGTGTATTTAGCCATTTAGCGGATATGACAAAACTGTTACAATTAAAAATTGGATTGGAAAAAAAAATCTCCCCAAGTTAAGCATTGAGGAAACAGCAGTTTAACATAAAAATATAACCTATGAAAACTGAATTCCATGAGAAGCTTAGGAAAACATAACGGAAGCACCGACCCATTAATCACTGCATATGCTCTAAATTAAAAGACGTTACTCAAGTACACTATTGTATTCAATTTACTGAACGTTTATTTCATCATTCTGCTGCCTGATATAAAACGTTCAGTACACAAGCACCAGTGATCACCAACAGAGGATCTTCTTTGACCAGGATTAGTCTCGCCTCCCCTACGGATGGCTGATAACCACAAATCTCCTTTCTTTCTGTCAGTGGGAAGCTGATAAATCTGTCTTCTAGGGTTTTAACCTCGTATGTTGTGGCATTCAAAATAACTATCCGGCATTGTAAAACCGCAGACAAAATGGCAGCTGGCTTGGATTTACATCGGGTCTGATGTCACATGAAAGAGCTTTATAGGCAGCAAATCATTGCAGGTCCAAACAAACAAGCACTGATCTCTGTCCATGAAACCATACTGTATATACCTTTGGAAAAAAGTAAGTTAATACACACAATATGAATGCATTTTGATAAAATGAAAACCATTAGTCTCTATCAACATTCATGAAATGTCTTAAATTCTGTTGAGGTGAGTATAATAAAACAATAAACTGTCACTATCCTGATGCTCAACATTTACAACCCAGTATCCTTTCATGTACTGTATGCTGGAGTGCCGTTAAGGGTGTCTAATCAAGGACAACTCCAAAGGCCGCTGAGTTTCCACAGGACTCATGGAAAGGGTTGGCGTTTGGGGGGGTTTGGGGCCCAATACGCCCAGAACCTGTAACAGCACCCCTGACTATAAATACTTAACTTTTATTCTGGCTGAAATCTCTACTACCTTGAGAATATACACGCTCATCATCGTCTATACCGCTTTATCCTGTATACTGTAGAAGGTCGCAGGGTAAGAATATACAACTCATTCTAACTTTGTCTTCTAAGCCACAACTTCATCTTCATCTTATTGACATTATTCTTTGCTTTTTCAGTTTTTCGCTACAAAATGCTCAATAAATCAGGACAAGAAAGCTAGCTGTGTCGAGGTTGTTGTCCTCCGTGTTTGTTTACCGTCTAGACTCATCTTAATTCACAAGAAATTTCAGAAGGTCCCTGATTTCCAAAAAATTAATAATAAAAAAATCATGCTAATTGGTCGCTCTGTAGTTCATGAGCATAATCTAAATGTCTTGTACAGTAGAATGGAGGGTTTGATGATGCAAGGACTACCAGAAACAAAGCAATCTGTAAAATCTGGGGTCTCTCGTGTTTTCAACATGGGTTAGGATCTTATAGTAAATCTTGTAGTGTTGCCCAAATACAGCATAACACTTCGTCAGAGTGATGAATTTATTCTCACAGAAAATGCTTAACCTTTAAGCTTTCAATCTTCCTGATATTATCACAAGCCCTTACTCTGTCCTAACCTTTAGACTCTTGTCTACACACACAGCATTTATCAGCAATGCATCACGAACGAGAACTGGTCAGAGAGATAGTCAAAGATATAAAAACAAAGAGATCTGGCTAATCTACACGCACCGTAGAACGGGGATGCCAAGGAACTCTACCAGGTGAGTCAAAGAAACAATTTCATCTGGTGACAACAGCATTGATAACTAGAGGACAAAAATCATCCCGAAAAAGAAAAAAAACGGGCGAATAGAAGACTAAGGAGAGGAAAGAAAAAATGTGCATGACGAGAGCACGAAACAGATGTTCCTGTCAGTTAGGTAAGTTGCCGCCATGTGTTTGCTGTTCCACTGGGAAGTGGTTTTGTGCCATGCTGATGTCATGCTGTTTAGTGATGACAAGCACTGTGGTGTAAATAATACAGTATCCAAAATATACAGTACAGTACTGAAATGTAAAGACGAACAATATTACCTTGTCGTCATCTTTGCGTCTGAAAGAAATGAACATACACACTATTAGCGTGTTGATTTACCACGGTATACATCATGTAAGTGTTGCGTGCGCGACGCCGCGTTGTAGACTGTTCATATGGTTCACGCAAATTTTCAACCCGTATAACAAAGTTTGCTGCAGACTTCTGCAAAAAAAACGAGACGATTTGCTGCCGTAATGCAGGCACGGTTCTTGGCGGATCTCCACAGTTGAACTCATTCTCCTTTAACATTGCCCGCAAGTAGGCATCAGATGGCGTAAGAACAGGACGGGGGGAACAGGATGGGAATGAATTGTTCTACCACCTTTTTTAATCTCCGTCCCCATTCACAACCACTTCCCTATGAGCGGAAATAATAATCTGAACTATGAACACTTCCTCCATTGAGAGACCCAGGAGCTATGCCCCTCGACAAAGGCAAATGCACGTCCGAGATGAGCGAGTTTCAATACTGTATATTTTGGCGCACACCATAGTTTTAGCATTTTACTGCAGAACCTGATCTTTTAAACTGACAGTCTTAAGGACTAAAACACTGCAGCACTAAAACAGGGGTTAAAATCCCAGTGTCCTAAAATCAGTAGATAGTCAAACAACATTCCATGCAGGAACCCCAACCTTGGATGACTGTCGTTACAACTATGAACATTACAACCTTGTGATGACCTCCACCATAGAGACATCATCAGGACAACATTTTTGAAACTAGAATGACCGATAAAATTTTGCAGACACAACATTGCTAATACAACTTCAAAACAATGGAATCTTAACCTTTATTTGTAGCAGTCATGCCTATTAACATTCCACTGGCACCACGTCTGACCACATCCACGGTCTCTTCTAATCTGGTTTCTAACAGGATTTAGAATTTCAGAACGAGATTGGAACAGGCACAACAGCTTCCCGTACACAGCATGTGTATCTCATGGATCTATTAGTGCTGTATTATAACCTCTCTGAATCTTTTAATTTCAGAAATGTGGTGCTTACAGTAGCTCCCAATGGTGTTTGCACAGGGTCCAAACTGCATCACATTCACTTTCACAGAACAGATCTCAGATGTTAAACTTCTTTTTTTTTTGTACCTTTCTGGTCACTTGCCAATTTAATATTTTGATAAATTGCTGTTGTCTGTATTGTTTGTGGTGCTTGTTGTTATGTATGTGCATTTACTAGCAGCGAGTTCCCTAGTATTCCTCTTGTAAGCACACAGTGATCTCAGTGCAGTGACCGGAGTTCAAGTGCCACTCAGCCCATCGGTTTGGTATTAACGTTGTTTTGAAGTTGTTTGTGCAACGTTGTACTAGGGGCATTTGTTCAACTTTATATAGTTGACATCATGTAGTCAACGATGTTCTGACACCTTTTGAAAAACAATTCTAACTTTCTAAAACAATCTAATACCCGCATTGTCCCAAGTTCTACAACTTTGCCGTCACCACAATGTTTAGACAAAACAAAAAAAAATCCAGCTGGGTTGTGGGTAATTTAGTTATCATGAAGATAGACGACATGTCAATGTAAGCAAATCAATTCTTTTCTTGATGGAGTTCCGTTCTAAGATAAATCTGGACGTTGTTGGGTTTCTGTTTGTAGAGTATCATGAATCTGGGTTTAGCTGCTGGTGATCAGGGTGATGGGGAAGAGAAAACGGGTGAGAGTCCTTTGCTGGGAAAAGAATTTAAACAATTTAAAACACAATATATGTGAGCTAGTAATATATGTGAGCTGGGAAAAAGATGTTAAATCAACAAAATAGTCAGTTAACACAGCTGCATAGAGAAGCTGGACTCATCAGGTTTATCTACTATCCAAGACATAGTTTTTTTGTTTTTTTTCCCGTCTCCCCTCTTCAGATCAATGATTTTTTGTTTCTCCTTCCACCTCCCTTGCTCTGGAACAAAAGCTTGTCACGGGTGATAAGAAGAGGCTTTCAAGTTTCTACGTCTCACCCAAAATAAAGACCTTTATCACTTACTTCCTCTCTATGGGAGCTTAGCTAAGTTTGTCCGAATAAATCACCACTTCTCCACATCATTGTCTCCTCTGGGGCAGTGCCACAGGCCACCCACCGGACACAGGGTGACAACCATGTTAACAAACCCACATGAGTGAGTGACGCCACTTGGGCTCTGGTCTGTCGCATTTTCGAAGAGGGGATTGGACGGTGCAGAATCAGAGCTGGAAACATTGGATAGTTTTTATGGGATTGAGAGCTGTCCTATGGGAACATAGTGGTGTGTAATAGGGGTAATAGGCTGTGGTTTAATGGTGATTCAATGGATCTAAATGGACTTCTGTAACGTTCACCGCTATATTGATGCTGTACTTTGAGCTGTCTGGAACACTGATATATTGCATTCTTGGTTATCTACATAGCGCTGGCCAATATCGCATTAGTGTTATATATTTTAAAGATCCTGAAACACTTGATTCAATGCCAACTACAAATCTTTCAGCAACTGTTATGAAAATCAAGGCTTACTTAAAGCCTTATGATACAACTTTTCAATTAATTTCAGTAAAATTACTATTTATAAATGATAGCTGTTGGTTTTCCACCATACATTGATATACATTCTTTCTCTTCTCCTCTCTCTCTTTTCCTCTCCCTGTCCACTGTCGCCGTTGAAAATGTAATATATCCATCAGCCATAAAATTAAAACCATTAATTTTAAATCCACCTACTGTAGGGTGGCTCTGGCCCCTCGGCCATTAGTGTGTACTGACGTACCTGGCACTAGGACATTGGCAATGGATCCTGTGGGTGCTGTGGACTGCAGGTTGGTCCCTCTGTGGATCGGACTTGTTTGTCTGGCACATCCCATGGGTGCTCAATCGGATTGGGATCTGGGGAATTTGGAGGCCATGTCAGTGGCTTTGGGCTCTTTTAAACTGGGTGTTCCCTGGGCATTCTAGTACATTTCTATCATTGCCTCATTGTCTTTTTTGTGCTGCATTGTCTTTTCTCTGAAGATTAGACTGCACATGCTGGTCCTTGGGTGTCCATCCTGTCATTAGTTAGCTGGTGTATAAAAAACCACCAAGCATGAGGAGAACATGCAAACTTCATGCACACAGAGGAGAGGTGAGGTTTCAACTCCCCACCATGGAGGTAAAGGCTAAGCCACAATACTGCCCAACTTAGGTGTGGTTACAGTATGTTTACTCCACACCAAGAGTCCTGGATGACTGGATCAAACATGGACAACCATTATTCATCATCATTCACTCCCTTAATAACCGCCTGTGTTTAGATTTCATACATGGGTTTCTGCCAGGGAAGGAGCATCACATACATTTATTAAGGCAATTCAAAACCTTTACATCATGTGGTCTGCTAACAAAACGTTTTAATACATGTGAGATCGGTCAACAAATGAAGCTTTAAAAGGGTGCTGCTTTCATCTCTTCTTATGTTATAGCGTCATCTTTATCCATTAGCACAGAGGCAGAGAGCTGTACTGTTCAGCGTGATTTACCAAACAGTTTAGCAATGATTACACACTCTCCAAATTCTATGGCGATGATGCATAAGCTTCATTCAATTGTTCCCACAATTGAATGATCAAGATCAAAAAACATCAATGATCAAAAAACATCAAGATGCATCGGCATTCACACTATAAATGTGATTTGGCCATATGCATCCCAAACCACCTCCTAATATGAAAAAATAACTAATATGAGATGGCGGCACGATGGTGTAGTGGTTAGCACTGTTGCTTTGCACCTCCAGGTTTTATTCCCGGCCAGGTTCGATTCCCGCCTCTGTGTGCATGGAGTTTGTATGTACTACCGTGCTTGGTGAGTACCCTGCCTCGTGCCCTTAGTCTCCTGGGATAGGCTCCAGGCTCCCCGTGACCTTGAATACAGGATAAAGTGGTATAGACAGTGAGTAAGATAATACGAGACAGCTTGGTCATGTTCTTATTAAGGGTTGCCTATACAGTGTTACCTAGATCAATTTTTGAACAGATGAGCTCATGCCACCTTGCTTGGCAGTACCTGTGATTTCAGTCCCACCTCATCCTTGATGTAAGCAAAAGGAAACCTGGGTGGTTTCAATTTCTCTCTGGTACGAACACTCGTAATTTCTAGGAGACATTTATATCGGAGGCTAGACCAGAGCTTAGCATCGTTTAGCCGCGGACAGGATGTTAAGCCATAAAAATCTCCTAGAGACACAACGTTTAAAAGTGTTATTTTACCTGGGTAGCACTTCCGGACTGTTAGTGGTAATCTATAATAAGAAAGGGATGACATTTTAGCTAATGTCAATCTGATGCCTAAATAAATCTATTCAGATTCATCTCATTTTACATTTCGACACCCAGAGGAAAGAGGTTAACCTCTTATTAAACACAATAAACACAACCACAAAACAGAAGGCTTACTTCATTTACTGATAACTTCAACTTTAACTGATAATCGATACATCAAGAGCTCATGTGCAGTCTGATTCATAAATCTGCATTAATCATCGATCTCATGAAACTTTTGGCTAGGTATTAGATTACCAGATTTCGAACATTTGGAAGCATGAGAATATGTTGGGCATTTATTTGCAAAACATTAAAAATTATAAGAAAGTCGATGCTTTGAATTTGACTTTGGCTTTATTTATCCTAATAATTGAATTCTACAAAAGCACACACACTTGAAGTGTTTGTTAAGGATTAGTTGGATAAGCAGAGTGATCCCTTTCTACTCTGCTTTCATATCTTTGTATACACACACACAGACACACACACACACACCCCTACATTTCCCAAAAAGTCATTCGAAGTCATTACGATCACACACTTGTAGGCCGAGGCTGAAGGTTATGTAAAAAGATAACTGCAGCTTAGACAGCTGGCATCTTCGACACAGCAGAGGACAAACACGCACAACTACTGGAAACACACAATATGATATAACCAACAAAATTCAATAATACGAAAGTTGTCCAATTTAATCCTGTTTAATCCTTTTAATATTGCAATGGTGTTGAATGCTTGATTCTAATCGGTGAGACGGTGCTCATGGTTTCTAACATGGCAAAGTCATTAGAGGAGTTTCTGCTTTCTCAGTAGCATGACAAGCTATATTTTTTACATTTCAACAGAAATTAAAGACAGAAATAAAACACTTCAGGACAAGCAGTTACAGTGTTTTTTTGTTTTTTTACATTTTTTTTTAAAATCTCTACTTCACATCATACTCAGTGTACGATTATTTCCCTCTAACAGCACATGCCAAGGAATGCACGTTTATCCATTTGGACCCCGTTCCTCTTGTGTCTTAAAAATATCGAAGAACACAACAGGAACGGGGTGAAAATGGAAAAATCACCATTTATCAAGTTCATACTACTTCCAAGCCAGGGCATTGGTGTCTGAGTGGTATGTTTCTCACCTGCCATGAGGGAGGGCCAGGTTCAAATCCCACCCAGTGCCAAAACCCCAGCCACTTGATACAGTGCCATTTCCAAAGGCCGGATAAAGTGGGATGGTTGTGTCAGGAAGGGCATCCGGCATAAAACCTGTGCCAAGTTGTCGCGTGGATCTGTTGGTCCGCTGTGGAAACCATAGCCAAAAGTCCAACGACAACATCCCACTTCCTAGCCACATCACTGTCAGGTTCTCAATGCGTCTATCATGTTGTCACTAATTTTCTATCATGCTCTAACCAGGTCCAATGAGTTCGAACCGAGGTATTATTACTTCCAATCAGATCGCATCATTCTCTTAGCAAGCGCTTATTAAGTTCTTATTAAGTTGTTCCTGGATCTTGCTTTGACCATGTCCTCACCAGGCTTTTTTTGAACAAAAAAAAAAAAGAAAAGAAAAGAAAACTCGGCAGCTCCGCATCAAGGGAGACAATCCTACCTCCTTACCGGTTTCTACTGCATTCCTGCCAAAATGTACAAGTTCTTACTACTTGTACATTTCTTACTAAGAATTTTCCCCGCTGTGGGACGAATAAAGGTATATCTTATCTTACGTTCACACAATTTTTTAAGGACAATTTTTTAAGGCAAGGTGACATTGGGTAAGGGATATAAAAGACTTCAGGACATGCAGTTATAGTAAAATAACTAACTAACTTTTCTGTTGTATTCAAGACACCCACAAATAACTGACAACTGAAAATGAGTTTGAGGACATGTGAGAAAATTGCCCTCTACAAACACTTTACTGTAACCGTACAGCAACCTCAGGTCATTTGTACATAACACAGAACACAGACAGTGTGAAAAAAGCCAAATGATTACAGAAGATGCTTTTAGACTGTTAGAAAGATCATTATTTTCTCAACGTTACAGCTGAGTCATTATAATTAAATGCTCTAATATCATACAGTACTGTATATTCATCAAATTAGCCTGCTGGCTTGATTCCACACACACACACACACACACACACACACACATTAAAGCATATATCCTCTTATTCAATACAGATTTTTTCAAGTTGAGTCAAATATGTTTAAAAGAAATTGAAACAAATGTGCTCTATCAAATCTTGTTTTATTTTTAAACAAGTATAAAAAATAAGTCCCATACCCGCACCCACCTCAGTCCAACCCCCAAATTTCCTCTCTAACCCAATTCCATTTACAATTGAATTCATCTCTGGCAGCACAAAAAAAAGTGGCAGGTCACAATGCAATTTCAGCAAAACATATTGACAGAAATGGAACGGCGTATTATTCAACCATTATTATGGCTGGGCCAATGTTATTTAATTACGGGAGTATCGATAGAGCAATATTGCCTTGTGGGCATATCGTCCTTCGGCTGAACGGCTGCAGGATTTCCTTTCTTAAAATAAGTGAACGGATTTATTCCCCTGCTCTTCTTCTTCTCTCATTCTCTCTCTCTCGAAAAAAAAAATTTACAGGACTGTATATGATAGATGAAGGATCCAAAAAGGGCAGATTGAATCGCCTGGGCTTTGACTATACATGCCATTCAAGCTGCGTATGCATTATGACCAGTGTTGGGGGACATTACAAAATTACTGTCTTTAAAAAGCAATCAGTTACATTACAGCGTTACTTTCTGATAAAAGTAACTAGTTCGAGTACTTTTCCATTGCAGAAAATAAAAACT
>JAQMYJ010000004.1:7293825-7305844 GCA_030014305.1 Clarias laeviceps | reverse complement strand
ATTGTCTGAATAACGGATTACATTTTTGAAAAAATAACTAAATAACTGAGTACTTAAATGGCGGACCTAATGCGTTACATCAAAAAAGTAATCCAAGTACTCGAACACCGTTACACCCAACACTGATTATGAATCAGTTTTTTTTGCCAACAGATTTAAGGCATCCAAGGAGAAATTTAGGCAGGTAGGTCTTTACGGAAAGTACTATACGTCAGTGTGGAATGGTGGAATGGTGTGTGGTCAACTTCTATAAATACACTAGAAGGTTTACGGAAAAAATACAAAGAAACAATGCATATAGTCTTTGCCATTGGCATTGTATCATTAATATTTAAAAGGAGGCTGTACCTCCGTGAACGATAACATTGGCTGAGGTGGCTTGGAGCCCACTGCAGTCATTCCGTTGACCATTCAGCATGTACTATAGAACACCTAATCCTTAAAAATCGATGCATAACCTGTCACCAACTTGAGTAAGAGACGCATCAGTCTGTGGGAACTGTGTACGCAATAATTCAGTTATTGCCACATCCCCCGTACAGTCCTGACCTCACTCCAAGCCACTTTAACATGTTTGGGGTCACTGAAGTAGTTCCTGGGAGGCCAGCATTTCAGACATGAAGCAGGCAGTATGATCCTGGCTTCGATGTACTGAAAATCTTTCTAGTGCAAGCACTAGTGAAACACTGGGATAAGTGCATTAGTGTTTCCTCTCATAACTGTGTTCTGTTATTCGACAAAATCAAAAGTCCCGGTTTGACTTGAATGTCCCTCTTTGTAAACACTGAAAAAGAGTTAATGACTGTTTACTGCTGCTATAATATGGATGATAATAGGAACTAACTTGTCAATGTTTAACAATATTAAAGGGCACCAATTATGTGAAAAATTTGGGGCACTGGGGCTTTGGCGGCCATGCGGAAGGCGAGGGTTTGATTTCCATCCAGTGCCCAAACCCCAGCCACTGGATGCAGTGCCGGGCCCAAGCCCGGACCTTTTTTACATGTCTGTGTTGTTCAGGGCTTAACAAACGTGAATTAAATGTTTCCTCTTTGTGACCTCATATATAAAAAACACCCTCCTCTGTCTTGTTGCTCAGCTCTGCTGGTGTGTGTGGGCGTGGCACAGCTGTAACTCATTTACATAGAGTTAGCCCTGATAAACGTTTGTGTCAGAATCGACCGGCTGGGGCGGCTCAGCTCTGTAGTGGAGAGTCGTACTGTGGTGCTGAGTGACAAGGTGTAAATTGGAAAGTGGGAGAGAGAAAGAGAGAAAGAGAGAGAGCGAGAGAGAAAGAGAGATTAAACTGACTGACAGGCTGGTATGACTGGAGTAAAAATACAAATGAATTTTTAAACTGAACCAGACCTTCATTCCTTCTTTACTAGCTACATTTTGTTAGGTGAGTCAGAAAATAAAAATGTCCATAAAGCTGTGGTAGTTTTTTTGTTCTTTTAGGGAGATGGCCGTCTTTCTTTAGTAACATGACTGTGTAACTTGAAATCTCCTGCCTAATGAGTCAAGTACACTGGATTACATGATGCTTTCATTTAGACAGACGACTGTCGAAAAATTAAAAGTTAAAAATGCAATGATAGCACTTTAAGAAACTGCAATGATTCATAACAGGGAAAACTAGAGTGGATTCGGTTCTGCAGTATTTTATTTTATTTTATTTTAGTTGGATGGCTTTCGAAGGAGACTTCATTACAGCAGGGTTACAGATTCACACATTCACATGTGCTTAGGCAAAAAACGCAGATATCTTAACTGTGTGTTACAATACAAAAAATTGTAACACACAGTTAAGCTAAATATTTCTATATTTACTTATTTATTCACACATTTATTTATTTATAATTATGTCATGTTTAGTCCTCCATAGATTTTAAGGGTCACGAGCGGTCGTATAAGCATTTCACTGCATATCGTACTATATATATATAAATACACAGTATATTCAAATTATATAATGTTATATATAATAATGTTATATATATAATGTTTTGGACAGCTCAATTCCCATTTCAAATCTCTTTAATTGTTTTGGTGCTTGATGCCCCTAATAATATAACCGTATTATACTATTTACAAACCATAAACCCAAAACCCAAGTTTTCCAAAAACTTTAGTTGTGCAAATCTGTACAAACCTGCACACCTGAGACTATGCTGGGGCGGAATCTTTCACATATTGCGGCAAGAGATAATCTATGTCTTTTCTTGCCATTTTTGCTTCTGCATTTCAGTCTCCGTTAATGAGATCCACTGTGTGTCTGCTGGCACGGCTTTAAATTCCATTCTCACTCGCTGATTCACTATTTTAGCAAAAAATAAAAAAGAAAGAAAGAAAATAAAATAAATAATTTTAGCAAAGTACAGAGCTTACCCATAAATACACATGTTTAGGGACTTGGGGAAACAAGAACTGAAGCAATTTGGCGTATTTAGTGGCCACTATGTGCTATTTTATTTATGACAAACGTGCCAAATAGTAGACACAGATTGAAAGTGGTGAGTCACTCCTAGTCTGGTTATGTGTCAAAACGGTGATAAGTCTCTGAGAGACTGATCTCACTGATCTCACTCTGATTAGGTAGCACTGCCAAAAAGCTCAGTGCAGCCCATTTGTGCTGGAAGAAAAATGCAAATGCAAAAGATCGGTTGGGGTAGGAACAAAGATATTACAATCAGTTGGAAGCAACTTTCTCAGACAAACTCTGAATGTCTTTTACGTAATGTCTCAGAATGTTGATTTTAGAAAATGATGTTTACACCTCACCACCCATCATCTCTGTCATAACCTTCATCATTTTCATAGTTTTTTTTTCGCCTTATTACCATCTGCCACCTTACAGCAACTTAGTGTAATCAAGGTTATTTATATATGTAATCATAATGCATTTCCTGTACACGCTTGAGGACTATAAGGTGCACAAACATTTCTTGGCTTTGATGTAAAACTCTTTGTGATATGATTTAGCATCTATTAAACCCATAAAAGTGAACTACTCTTTGTAGTGTGACCTGGTATGTTCAAAAGCCTAGCTGATCCCCCATATGGATCAAAGCCATTTTTGGATGATGGTCAGGCTTTGCTTCTTTCATCATCCAATGGCCATCCGCAAATTTACTGAGTGGTGCCTACGTCCTATCAAAGGATCGTATTTAGACTTCAGTCACACATGCGCTGTAAGGAATTACCAAAATGAGCAAAATGACACACATCACTACTCAGACCTTAGATATAAATATGTGCCAAACCCAACTCTGAATATGAGTAACTTTCTCCTGATATATAACTTTTTGGCCTCTTTGCAGAACATCTGAACTTGCTGAAAATGTGAAGATAAACCACATTTTGAAAACTTTTGGAGAAAGTATAGAGACAGAAGATTACAGCTAATCAGAAAACCTGCTTTAGGAAATCAGCTCTCAGCAAGTCTAACCTGCCAAGATGCCAACACTGAGAGTAGCTTGAACTTCCATCCACTGCCTGATAATTTGATGTAACTGCAGTATATCATGCTGTAATGAAATGGAATTAATAGTATTAATTAAAGAATTAGAACTACTGTGTCATGAAGCATTCTTATCATTGTTTTTGCATGGAAGATTTTTTAAGGATTGAAAAGGATTTATGTCAGTGGAAAACTCACATAAATAAAACAGCCAGGGTAACATGTAAACATCACAATTTCACCATTCCAGGTTATTATCTCTTGGGCACAGCTCACTGTCACAGAATAACACGTGGAAACTGGAATGTGTCAGCGCAAAAGCTATTTTATAACCGCCAATATTGAAATAATAAATAGTATTGGTAAAATAATCAAACCCATGCCTCTGCTCAACCCAGACTACACTCAAGTGAGTTGTATTATTTGAATGGGGCTCAAAGAAAATGAACCTAAGTCCATGTGCACAACCTGATTCTATTTATTCTATGTTATATCCTATAATACAACTAACTTTTTTTCATATAAATATTGACGTCACCAACTCTGAGTACGACTCAAACTGGGAAAAACACCTACATTGCATTTAAAGGGTTTTGAAGAATGGAAAAAGGGCGATTATAGCTAATCAGTGAACCTGCATTATGAAAGCAGCTCTCAGCAACTCTACCTTGTAAAGACTTGAGAGTAGCTTGCGATTCCAACCACGTCGCAAAGCTTTGTTTTCTCCTTTGTCAGGTTGTACTGCCTGATGAAGTACATCCCCAAATCCCCGTTCTAATTTTTTATAGGAACGTTACAAAATCTTACAAAATCCTGATGGCAGACTCTTGAATAAATGCAGCTTTGTTCACCATCAAAGGTTTAAAACTAATGGGAATACTAACTAATTAATGTAAAAAACTAAAGCTGGAGTAAAGCTATTAAGGCTCTGGCTTATTGTATTGGGTAGATTAAGAAACTGGTAACTGTAAAGGGGAGATAATGGCCTGATTGGTCCCCGTCCTACTTATGGGCTTCATTGAAACTGTCACTGTGTGTTTAACTCACCTTGCTAAGTGTGTTTAGAATTTTTTATGATCCTGCTAAAATGTTTAAGCGCTGTGTGCAAAAGTTTGGACATACAGTAAGTTTGGATATTTTCATTTTTGCCGTTTTTTAACTTAACACTGTAAACCTTCTCGTTATTACTTTTCTAAACAATAGGG
Organism: Clarias laeviceps; assembly: GCA_030014305.1. NCBI lineage: Eukaryota > Metazoa > Chordata > Actinopteri > Siluriformes > Clariidae > Clarias > Clarias laeviceps. Next base: position 7,301,179 of record JAQMYJ010000004.1, on the reverse strand, counting down.
ACAACAAAATTCATTCATTTTTTTATTATTCAGGACTAGGTGGACGTATAACGCACAATTTTTCACAAACCTCCACAGAACATCTATCAGAATGTTCAGCCAAGTCTCCCAAGCACTATAGAATAACTTTGGCATAAAATGCACCTTTTATAAGTTATGAAGATTCTTTTGGGGCCTGCACTGAACCCGTTTTCTCCCATGACTCCTAGCTTGCTGGTCTGACTTTGGTCTGATTTTTGGTGAAAAATCTCTACTACTCTGGAAAAAGTTACATCCATCAAATATACATAGCCCCTTCATAACTGGCCCTGAACTCGCTCAATTGAAAATGAACAGGGAATGTGATTCTTGCTCAATTTTGCACAAACCCTATACCCTACTGTATACCTCATCCTTTAGGAGGACCCAGAAGACACCATAAAAACAAAGATGAAGATAGGTCCACCCACTGGAAAGTTATGAGGATTTGCTTGCGACCTGAAACAAAATGGATTTTCACAAAGAAAACTATTTATTTCTCGCTCTAAAAAGTTTGCCTAGAAATTTTGTCAAGAAAAATCTGGTCGGGAGGGTGGGGTGCAGAAAAATGGGAATGAGTCAAAGCTATGAGTCAAAATTTCAAACATTAGGCAGGTTGTTTGCTGAAGGGCTTGAGAGTGGTACAATAATGAGTGTCTGCAGGCAACACTGAAGCATGGTGGAGGTTCCTTGCAAGTTCAGGGCTGTATTTCTGCAAACGTAGTCGTGGAACTGATGGTTTGGCCCCAACAGAGCCCTGATCTCAACATCATCCAGTCTGTCTGTGATTACATGAAGAGACAGAAGGATTAGATGCAGACTCCATCCACAGAAGATCTGTGGTTACTTCTCCAAGATGTTTGAAAAAATCTACCTGCCTTCAAAAGTTGTGTGCAAATGTACCTAGAAAAAATAGTGGCAGTTCTGGTTTTGCAGGCAAAGGGTGGTCACATCAAATGAGGATTTGATTTGGATTTCTCTTTTGTTAATTTATTTTCCATGTTGTTAAATGAAAAAATATATACTATTAATACTTCTATTTAAAAGCATCCTTTCACATTTGGAATACTTTTTGGCATTAAGAGACTTAGGGATTTAAAATTTGTATGATGCAATTGTTTAACGGATTAAAGGTCAGTTATGTGGATTATGGATGTCATGGTCATCTTAACTATGGCACCACCATTTTACTAAATAATCAGATGATAAAAATAATAAAAAGATTTGTCTATTGTCGAAATTGTTGGCTATACAAACACACACAAACACACACACACAGCTCAGGCAGGAAGCTGGCATCGTCCTCCGCCAACTGGACGCCAGTTCTGGAAATCCTCCCCAGACATATAGAGCAGGGCAGATGTTAACCAGGTCACTGGAAAGATGACAGACAGACAGACAGACAGCCTGACTGGGGACGCGCTAACTAGATGATCCGGAGAGACACAAACATACACGTGATGACAAGACAAGAGCTCTAATCATCTTTAATTAACACTGGGTTCTCCGCAGATGCCAATAACACATCAGCTAATGCTATTATCATAGACTCGGCTTTGTGCGAGCACTCTGACAGATTTCCGTGCCATTTTTCAAAGCAGTAATCTAATAAATTATGTGCACCGCTGTGTCTATCGCACAGCAGGGCCTTTTCTTTGTATTCGTCACATTCCTCACACTAGTCGTGTTGATGCAGCTGTGCTTTATTAGATGGCGTTATTGCGCTGGGTAGAAATATCCCACAATTCCCATAGGCTGAGTATGTTGATCAATCATGAGCGCTTATTGAAATGTGGCACATTGCTCTGCGGAGACTTTTTACAGGACTATGTTTGTTTTAGACTTAGAAGAAATAGGTACGAGATTTAAAAAGAAAACGTTTCATCTAAGGTGCATGGTCACTCGTTGTTCATTGTAACTCCAACTTGTTTTTGTGCTACAATGCAGACAGCTTTGTACATTACTTGGCTTGTTTTGGATTTCCTGTGTGCTTTAGATTGCTACATCTTCCCAATTACCAGCCAGTCAAACATCGTTCATCACCACACAGCCCAAGTGCCGCAGTGTGTTTGGGTGTATGCATGTGCGATTGTATGAGTGCATTTTTTTTCACCATTTCGCACTCAAAAGCTTTCCAGATTATTTATGATGATGTGCTGTCTTACATTCTTCCTATTTAAAACTGTGGCAAAGCTTCAGAAGATTCACACCCCACTGACAGGTGTAACAATGACATGCAGGGTCCCTTCACATCTGGATATAGATGTTGCCAAAACACACAAACACACTCACGGGCTACTTCAACACCTGTTCAACTGAAAGGTGTTTTTGAACGTGGTTCTTGGTTCCAGACTGGCTGGTCTGAGTATTTGCAAAACTGCTGATCTACTGGGAAAATTTCTAGTAGGCGGCAGTTCTGTGGGTTGATGCAAGAGATCAGAAGAGAACAGGCAGACAAGTACGAGCTGATAGAAATGCAACAGCAACTCTAATAACATCTATTTACAACCCGAGGTATGCTCTGAAGGCAAAACATGTCTAACGTGCTACAGCAGCAGAAGACCAGACCGAGTACCCCTCCCGTCAGCTAAGAACAAGAAACTGAGGCTACAATTCACTTGGGCTGAATAGAAGATTGGAAAAACATTGCCTGGTCTCGATTTCTGCTGTGACATTTAGATTGTACGGTCAGAATTTGGCATAAACAACATTAAAGCATGAATCCATCCTGCCTTGCGTCAACGGTTTAGCCTGGTGGTGGTATAATGGTGTGGAGGATATTTTATTGGCACAATTGAGCATCATGTAAATGGCACCGCCTACCTGAGTATTATTGCCGACTGTGTCCATACCTTCATGATCACTGGATAACGTGCCACAAAGCAAAAATCATGTCAATAAGTTTTATTGTACTCCAATGGCCTCCACAGTCACCAGTTCTCAATCCAGCAGAGCCTTTGGGGTGGAATGGGAGACTTGGCCCATGGAATGCAACCAACAAATCTGCAGCAACCTTGTGATGCCATCATGTCAATATGAACCAAAATCACTAAGAAATGTTTCCAGTAGCTATAAACAGAGGAATCTCTGAAGTTGAAATGAAAATTCGAACTGCGATGGAAAATTTTCCATAAGTAATAATAGAGATGGAGATAATCTGCTCCAGCCACTAAGAAATATTACCAATGTTAAAAAAAAAAAGAGCACAGAAAAAAAATCGCACGGCTTTCAAACTCATTGCGAAGGCAACGTTGGTATCGTGCCTTGGCTCTTTTGAAACAGCTTTTCTCTGACTGAAAAAACTTAGAAAATTTATAAACTCACTTTGCTTGGCTTTCGACTGACGCAAAAAAGTTTCGAACGGCTCATGGACATACGCACTACTTAGCCTACATTCGGTTCGGCTCAGTTCGGTACGGTTCACTTGTATACCAAAAATGCTTCATATGCTGATGCAAATTTCTTTTAATATTTCAAATATTAAGGTGTAAATTCCTAAGGGAGGCCTTTTTGTATGCTAAGGTTCTCATTGTGTGTGTGCGCCCATGTGTATGCGCTTATACACAAACACACACAGTAGAACCTTGGGATTAGTTTGCGGGCTCGAGTATCGCCTCTAGTCTGTCTCAGTCCAAAGATGTAAGGTGTGAGCTAATTGCCATTTCCAAACTCCCTCTAGTGTGTGCGTGTGTGCACTTCTGCCCTCGTGCCCCAAGTTCCCTGGGATCAGCTCTAGGCCCCCCGTGACTCTACACAGGATAAGTGGTATGAATGATGGATGGATAGATATAATAAGGACACAGAAGGCTTATAATTAAAAAGAATATCATAAAACATATTATGATATATGAGTGGTATGAGTGGTTCACAACCCTGGTCCTGGAGGACCCCCTGCCCCAGCTCTGAGCACACCTGACTTCACTAATGAGCTAATTAACTGCCTTTTCTGAATTAAATTGTGTGAGCAGGAAAAACTTTAAAATGTGCAGCACAGGGGGTCCTCCATGACCAGGGTTGAGAAACAGTCATAGATGATGTAAGGAAACAAAACACACATATAAAAAGAGACGAACGTTACAAAACTTTACTGTATAATTAAAATAAATACAAAGTCAGATGATATACTGTACTTTATTCAAGTGCAAATTTGATGTATGGAACTGGTTTGGATTTAATTGGGTTAAGAACTGTCCACTGCATTATTAAAACCTGGGAGGGGAGTGCTGAACTGTCAGAAGAAAAGACTTATTAAACTTAAACTTTAGACTTAAACGCTTGATGGTGAAAAACATAGTTACAGTATGTTTAATAGTGAAAGTAAGAGCAATTTTCATGCAAACACAATGTAATAGGAAAAAAAACAAAAACAGGATTGGGAATGAACAGATGTGTGGCCATAAGAAAACCACTTGTTAGTGAGACTACAAAAAAAAAAAGCTTCAGCTTGCTTGGGAACATAAGGATTGGACTTTGGAGCGATGGAAAGAGGTCATGTGGTCTGATCAGTTCTGCTTGACCCTATTACAGAGTGATGGATGCGTCAGGGTAAGAAGGGGAGCGCCTGAAGCGATGCATTACCTGGGGTCGCTTCAGTTGCTCAGGTCTATCCTCAGCAACGTTATGTGGCAATAATATAAAGCCAGCTGATGACTTGAATGTACTGAATGACCAGGTTATCACATCTATGGATTTATTTCTTCACCGAATTCACAGGACTCAAACCGTGTTGGAGATTGGCTCAGGGAAATCAATTCCACTTAAATGATATATTTAGGCATCTCCACAGAGTGCAAATGAATGATGTAGATCATTCACCAATAGTTCTTCATCGAACAATTCTCACTACTCCAGGATTTAAACGTCAGCCGTATGGAGAACATACAGTAGTAGTAGTAATACGCAAAGTATACAAGCATTCTCCCCAAAGGCCCTGCTGCACACCTGATGCTGTCTATCACTGTATCTGACTGGAATTATATTGCTGTTTCGCACAGAAACAAAAAAGACAAATTAAAGAACAGATCAAAAACTTTTATTAATATAATTGTCTGTTTTGTATCAAGCTGTTAGATTTCTTTCATGTTAGGGAATATTAAAAACTACTACAAATATTTGCATGCTTTCTTTTAATGTCATCTCTCACACAATTCGTCTTGTACGTTCATCAATTTCATACCATTTATTTGTAAGTTTCACTAGATAATTTGGAGTGTGGATCGATTTTGAAATGAAAACTGACTCAATGATTCCATTCAATTAGTAACACTCACTCACTAATTGTTTATACAGCTTTATCATGTATTCAGGGTCACAGGGGGGCCTGAAGCCTGTCCCAGGAGACTGTGGGAAGAAACCGGAGTACTCGGAGGAAACCCACCAAGCGCAGGGAGAACATGCAAACTCCATGCACACAGACCCTGAGACGGGAATCGAACACAGAACCTGGAGGTGCAAGGCGACAGTGCTATCCACTAAGCCACCATGACGCCCTCAACCAGTAACAGATTGATTAAATTACATGAATTGATTAAATCGCACATCTGTACAGTAGTGTTTATGGTAATGGAAGCTCACAAGGACAGGATGACAAATGCAGATGTGGATGTGTGTAGGTTTCACACGTGGTGGCGTGTTGATGCTGTTGTGAGTAAATGTTGTCATTGTTCAGGTAAAGCAGACCTCCGGCTCAATAACAGCAGGAGCTAATTACACTTTGAAGCCCATCTATTATACATCACATCTGAGACCATTAACATAATGATTGGTCACACACACACACACACACAATTATGCAACACCTTCCCTACAGTCCCTATAAATGTGTGTATTGGGTGTATAAGTTGGAGATACGTCCTGTGTTCAATTCCAAATTAAATATTTAGCTGATGTTTTTAATATGAAATAGATTTTTAGAATGTTTTGTGTGTGTGTGTGTGTGTGTGTGTGTGTGTGTGTGTGAGACTTTACTCGGCAGCGTATTGACAAAACCCCCTTCTGTAAATTAGCTCTTTTTATGTGCCCCCTCAAGCACTTGCAATTACACATCCACCCTTAAGGTTAACTCATCGCCATGGTAACAGCCTACCTGGCCTATGATTAGCTAATGCTACATTATAACCAGCACACGCTATACAAACAGCCTATTCACAACCCGCACACACACACACACACACACACACACACACGCACACACAAAGAGAGAGAGAGAGAGAGAGAGAGAGAAAGAGAGAGACTGCTCCCAGATCGATTTTTATAAGGCCAAATAAACAGCTGTGTAAAGTTTGAAATATGGGTCAGTGCTTCCGGATGAGTGTATTTGGAAAAGTTGATTATAAAGCGCTGTTCTGGTCTCGGCTGTGCTCTAGCTCGTAATGTGAAACCATGACACAGAACTGACGTAGAATGTGTGTGTGTGTGTAAAACCGTCCATCTGGTTAAAGCCCTCTTACAGATCGGTTTCTTTTTATATGTCATCCTTTTCACGTGGATTCACTTGCATGCAACTGTTCGGGTGTGTGTGTGTGTGTGTGTGTGTGTGTGTGTGTATAATTGCACAACACACCATGTGGAATAGGAATAATCAATAGCACTTTATTGAACCGGCTACATAGGGATGACATCACACTGTTCTCCTGTCTGCCTTAATCATAATAGTTTAATTCTTTTTTTCTCATATAACGACATGTTTCATAAATAAGATTGTCATAATAGTGGAAAGATCCGAGCTTGGCAGGGATTAAGAGGGCCTTATGTAAGTAGGCCGATGTACTGGCCTTGTTGACAATTTGACACACAGCTGTCAGAAAACATAAGCATCACCTCTTATTTTAACACTTGTGTTGTGTGTTATGAAACGGACAAAAAACAAAAAAAAGTCCGGTTACACAACAGTATTATTACAGTTATGTCAAAAAAGTTTTTTTTTTTTTTTTCAATTTATTGAATGCAAGACCCTCAGGTTGTCATGTGACTCAGGACCTTTCCTTTTTCAAACAGAAAACCTCTCCATATTATATTATTATATGTTTGTTTGGTTTTTTTTTGTTAAATGTCAAGCAGATTATTATGTTATTATTAAGTTCAAATTATGTTAATAGCCAGACCGTGTATAAGTGTTAGAAAATAAACCTGCAGCCAGTGTGGCAATTAAATTTAAGCATGCAATAGCACTATACTATATAATTAAGCAATATCACACAAGAGCGAGTGTTGTACTGAATATCAGCACGGCTGTGATGCAGTCATAAGCATGAGACTATTACCCCTATCTCACCTATGCGGTTTGACTCACGTTGAGATGCGGTGTCGGGCACCGTGAGCTGCCGCGATTGCCCGC